>JAYKXP010000137.1:0-121495 GCA_037176845.1 Paramarasmius palmivorus
GCAGTAAAGAAGGAGAAAGTAGGAGCGTTCAGGGTTCTACCTTATATTAGTCGCTATGAACCTATAAATCTGCCAGAAAACATACATGAAATCATCGATATGTCTAAAGAACAGCTGGATCGTATGCTGGAAAGGACAGATGATGAGGATCAATACAAAGGGGAGGACTATATCTTCTCAAGGATCCCTCACATGAAAATGCCAAAGGAAGGGCAAGAGCTGGTAGAGGAAGAGGAAGATAGTGAATCAGAGGAGAATGCAAATGACTCTGATGAAGAATCCGTGTTGGATGATGACGATCAGGCAAAAGGTGTTAGAACCAGGCTACAGACCAAGGAACGACAGTTAGCAGCCCTAGTATTAGGCTAATCTCAGACTTAAAACCCTTATAAAAGACCATAAACATACTTTTGGGAGGAGTCTAGACTTAGGAATGCTTGCATGGACGATCCAAAGATCATAGAAGGCACCAAAATAGCTTGAATTGATAAAAGAGCGACAAAGCTACGGTGTACAACGATAAAACAAAGGCAGCAGGAGCTTATAAAAGAGTGACTATGCTGACCTATAGGCTAGTAATAGCCTATAAACTTCAATAATGTTACAAAATCGAAGGAAACCAATTAATGAGCGACGCATAAAGGTCACAGTCCGAGTTAGACGAGACTGGTGATACTCTGGTGAATGGTAGCGATATCTGGTCTGGAGTTCATACCTAACTTTACCTAAGGAAGAAATCCAATGCTTGTATAAGGCCCAGAAGTCGTCTACACACTTCACAAAGTCGTTAAGCAGATGGAGGAGATCCTCCAGTAGTAGCCTCTGCAGTAGGATCAGCAGGCTTGTCGTCATCCATAGCTGCACCTTCAAGCGCAAGCTTGGAGAGGCGGATCCTATTGGCTTCCTCCAACTTCTTGTATGAAAAGTGGTACTGGCCGAGCATGAAATGAATATTATGCTCCAAAGTCGCCACTTCAGTACGCAGATAGTTAGACACAGCCTTGAGGACGTGGAGTGGCATCTTCTCAAGCTCGAGAAAAGGAACCATAACGGTCTCCTTCAAGAGAGATTGATAGCCAGAAGTACGAAGAGCGGCCTCTTCTACTTGCATGAGTTAGCTCTGGATAAATCAGGTGCATATAGACACTTACCAGCAGTCTCTTCGTGCAAATCGACTACATTGCGTTCGAAACGAGTACGTTTGGCACTAGGAGTAGCAGATTTGGCTTCTGCGGAAGAGGAAGTAGCCTAATATAAGGGTTGGCGTGAGAAAGATACCTAATATAAGGGTTGACAATCACGTACAGCAACCAGACGAGTGGCAGACTTAGAGGATTTCTCCTTGGTCTTGTCCTTTTCCTTACCCTTATCCTTGGGCTCCTTCTCCTCTTTCTTGTCCTTGGACGACTCCTTGGCCTTATAAATGTGTCAAGAATTGAAAAGATATAGCACTATAGGCTTACCTCGTTGATGGTCTTCTTGAAGCGCAATTTATCACCGCTTTTAGAAGGGGCATGGATGGAATCTTTCAGGCCTTTGGTGTCTGCCATCTAAAACGAAGCTTATATTAGGCTAGAAACATGTGTAAAGGATCGATTATAGTCGTACCTCAGTGTCACCATCAGCGGATTTGTGGATAAGGGTGACTTCCTCGTCATCATCACTCTCCTCCATGGCGTCACGAGTGCGACGACGACCTTATAATAGGACATACATATGAGCTTAGAAGCTTATAATAGGGGTTAATGGAACTCACGAGTTTCGCGAACGGTGTTTCGAGCTTGAATGGCCTTGTCACGGGCACGAGAAACGTCCATCTCGGCCACAAAGCTATCCAAGGAATCTAGATGAGAAGGAGCTTTGATGCCAGAGTCCACTAGATCATGGATAAGCTTGACACTGTCGGTATAGAGGTTGTAAGCCTCCTCGTCGGCAGCAACATGCTTCAAGACAAGCTTGTGGCGCTGTTCAGCCTTATATTAGCTATATAAAAGCTTGTGATAGACGATAACAACCACTTACTAGGTGATCGGCAAGCTGTTGAGCGATTCCAGTGCGAATTGTGGTACCCTGGCGTTTGCTGTTTTCGAGGGTATAGTCATAGACCTCCTTCGTTTCACGAACCCATTTATCACGTTCGACCCAGCCACCAGGAGCTGGAGAGGGAGCATGATCACTAGGTTTGGGGGCCATAACGTTGATAGAGTGTTAGAAGTGTGAAGAAGACTGGCAATATGCTGAGAATTCGAGTGGTGAAGGAACGACTATGTTGTTGATCCTTATATAAGGGATTCAATACTGGCCGGACGATTTCACCATCTTGACAGAAAATTTTCTAAGTCAGGGCGCACTTCTGGGCACCGGAAATATGGAAAGAACTTATTCCTACTCCACCGGATGAAGAGTCAAGTCGGAGCTTGACATTTCAATTTGTTTGGGGGGAGAAAGAGGGTCAGCCATATGGCTACATAATTTTGCGATTTTTTCCGATAAGTCGTAGGATTGGAATGCTATTATTGGCAGATAAAGGCTTGGAAGTGACAACAGGAAAAAGTTAAAGGCAGAAAAATGCGGTATGGAAACGCCAAAACTGATATGCAAGGAAGGAAGCAAATGTAACTTCCGAGTGTACCAGATTTGGTAATAGCCCCTAATAACGTGTTTCGGCCGAATAACAATTTGAAAACGCCTGCGGAATTTACAAGTCCTCAATCTTCCCTATCACACAATATGATTGGAGAACAGTCTATTGTAAGACTGGGAAAACGACGTATACATTTGAAGTACAAATAGTTCAACTATGAGTACTGATAGGCTAATACAAGTCCTAAGTAAGCTAATATAAGCTACCTAGGCTTGTGTTGGAGACGATAATATACAATTTTTACCCTTTCTGTGACTAACAGAAGGGTAGACGCGATACCAAACATGCAGATACGAAATATACGAATGAAAAAGTCCCTAAAACCAACGCAAATCAACCCATGGTCCATCCCAGAAGACAAGAAGGAAAACAAGAAGCATTCTGGACTGGCCACGAGTGATAACTCGTGGATAGGCACCCAAGAAGTACTTCAGTCTTCATTCTGCAGGAGGAGTTGACGCCTTAGAAGGCTCAGCAACCTCGTCGACCTTGGAGGTAGATGGTTCAGGCGCGGTGGCGTTGTCGATATCCATCTTGTCGTCACCTGAACTCGTTGAGACCTAATATAAGGGTCAGTTGTCAGTTGGGCAAATAATAGTCAATAAAAAGTTGAGACTTACCAAAGGAGCATTGTCGTCGTTGGAAACCACCAGCGAGGAAGGGTCTTGAGGCTCTGCTTCGTCAAAGGAAGCCAACATTTCGGTAGGAAGGCCAGAAATGTTTTCGTCTAATCCTTCCATGCGCACCTCCACGTCGTTGAGTGTAGCCGTGTGAAGAGGGATGTCGGAAGGGCGAGCCAGGAATGTTTGGACCTCCTCTAGTGGTTCGAAATCAGCCAAAAGCCACCCACAGGCGGTAGCCAATTTATGGAGCTGAGATTCGTTGGCGATGAACCCAGGGTGCTCTTGGAAAAGAGTCTTGAGGAAAATGCGCGGGTCGTTGTTGACAGAAGCCTTGAGTAAACCTTGAAGGTTGCCAATAGCTTCTTCGTTTTGATGACGACGACGTTGCATGAGGGAGATCTGATGGTCCAGAGAACTGTTTTCTTCCATGAGGTCGAGAATATGAGAGGATTGGTAAATCAGACCTAGTAAAAGGGTTAGAAGGCTTTTATAAGCTTAAAACTAAGGCTGAGACTCACCAATCGGACTCATTAGACCGTCCACAAACGACCGGTTCAACCCTTCAATATACTCGTGCCACCACAGATTGTGGGAACACTTGGCTTGGACAGAGGAACAAGAGCCGCAGATCCGACGAAGCCCAGGAATTTGACAGGGCAGGTTAAGGTGCTCGCAACGAGTACAAGGACGTTGTGGGAGCCCAGCAGAGGCCTAATAGAAGTAAAAACAACTCAGTAATCCATCAAAAACAGGGAATGCAAATGCACGTACCAGGGGAATCGTAGTACTAGCTACGAACACCTTATCCAAAGAGGAATAGGTGGATCCCTCGTCAACCGAAAGGCGCATGTCGTTCTCTAGGATAAAAACAAGAAACAGTTAGCTTATACTGGCATATAGAAGGAATAAAGACTTACTACGGAGGTACTTGATCATATTTTGGCGACCCAGTTGGCGATATAAGGCAGTGTTATGCTCATCTCGTTCCTGGGGACCATTGCCCTTGGTCGTACCGCCAATGATAGATTTGAGGTCAAGTTTGGAGATGGGCACCAAGTTGTCAGTGCCTTCGTCTTCACTAGACTCCTCATCATTGGATTCGTGATGGTCAGAGACCTAGTATAAGCAACTGTGAGCTAATATTAGTGATAAAAAGGGAAAATCACGCACCTCGTCCTCAGAGACAGCTTTAGCCTTGCCTTTACCCTTACTTTTGGTGATTGGTGGAGGAGGAGCCTGATGGAAGAAAGGTGTTAGTGGAATAATCAAATGTGGGATAAGACCCTTACCCAGGTTTCTTGCTCGTCGCGTTCACGCTTAGAGACAAGTCTTTTCTTGGTTGGGGGCGCCTAAATAGACAAATTTAGTAACCGAGATACCTAATACTAGGGAAGAAATTCTTACCTCGTCCTGACTCTGGTTGAGCTCGTCAGTTTCGACTTCCTCAACATTCTGAGAGATCTTGGATGAAGGGCCAACCTAGATATTAGAGGATAAAAAATGAGAAAGAAGGGTTAGGGAGAGATGAGAGAGATAGACTTACCAAACGCTTGCGCTTAGCACCAGTTTGGACGGTTGCAGAACTCTTTACCTCTTCGGGATCCTAATAGAAGGCATAAGATTGGCTAATATAAGCCAGGAGAAAGAATAAAAACGTACTGGGAGCGAAGGTACCTCCACAACAACGGACTTCTTGATGATCTGAGGTCTAGGACGAGGTTTGGATTCATCAACCGTGGCAGAAGCAGGCTCCGCCCTGATCGTGACAGTGTCAGAGCGAGGAGTAGCTTTATCTTTGGCTTTGGAACCCTTCCGAGGAGGTGGAGATTCGACAGAGGCCTTAGACGTGGATGCTTTTGCGGAGCTAGTCTCCTTGGTGCCTTTTGCTTTGGACTTGGCCTCCTTCTTTGACTTACTGCTAGAGGCTGCAGCGGGAGCTTTTGTGGCTTTCGAAGAGCTAGGCTCTTTAGGCTAAGAAATGAAACCAATATATCAGTTAGATCAATAAAAAGACCTAATAATAGGCCTACCTTGGGGTTTGCAGCACGGGTACGACCAGCAGGATCGGACTTGGCCCTAATGAAAGGGGTCAGCGATCTAATATAAGGGGAATAAATGAATACATACTCGACTTTGGGTTTTGGAGCTCGTTTAGACCCTTTGCGAGAACCGTTGTCGGCAGGAGGTTCAGCCACCTGATCAACTCCGGAAGCTAGGTGGAACCGGAAGTGTTAGTGAAACTCTTATAGGGGTAGCAGTAATAAACCGCACCTTTAGTCTTTGAAAGACGACTGGAAGTCTTCGAAGGACCGGCTATTGGAAGCTCGGAGTCTGAAGGGGCAGTCTTGTCCGCCAAGCCCGCAGAATCCTTTCGCTTCGGTGATGGGATGACTGGTGGAATAAGGCCAAAGCCGTCGTCTAGGCAAGCGAGTTTTCGAAGCTGGATGCCTTTGAGATAGGATTGGACATTGACGGTAGCCATGACATCCACCAGCCGAGGACAGCTGTCTTCATAACCCAGAGGCTAATAAAAGGACAAAAGCAACGTTAGAAAAGGACTAAATTGACAAGATAAAAGACCACGTACCTCAATTCCCCATATTTCTATCCAATACCTAACCAAAGCGTCGGGTGGGATCAAGGGAGTGATAGTGTTTGGAGGGGGAGCTCCAAGTTTCTCCTTCAGCTGAAGAGTGTAGTGGCAAAACAACAAGATAATGCGGATGTAAGGAGTTGGAAAGACTTCAGTCGTCCAAATAGGAAACAGAGGAACCTATAAAAAGGGGTGTCAGTCGGTAAATAACCGCAACCTAGAAAACATATAACTTACTATGTGCTCATAGAGAGCATTGGCCACGGCTTTATAAATCCCTGCTGATTGGAGAGGCCCACTTTGATTCACAAATATCGAAAGGGTCGGGAAGTAGTCGAAAATAGCCTTGACATGGTCGTACAACTCAAACAGATGAGTGGCGGTGTCAGTGGAAATTTGAGGCGTTGCGCGAGGCATTTTCAGCGGTTGGAATCTATAAGCGGGAGGGCTTAGAAAAGGAAAGAACAGCTATTAAAAGGAGGAGGGCAATGGGCTTACCGTAGTACTAGGTCGAGGGGGAAAGGAAGAAAGAAATTTCGCTAAGTCCCCGACCCTCTAGTACTTATAGAAGCCTTTGCTTCCGAGTCACTATTAGAGTGGGCGTGCCAGAGTAAAAGAAGCTAGTGAAAGGGTCCACGAGCAGTGCTAAGTGGCATCCGTAGTAATAGGGCTTCATTTGGTTACGCAATTCCGATCAAAGTTTTGATGGAAGAGTTTTGCAAGTGCTAGAGGTTGTCCCCTCTTGATATTGGGATACCCATAGATAGCCCTGAATTTTCTCTTTTGAATGGTGGTCACTACATCACGTAATTCTCCTTGCTTCGCCTGATGCCAACGAAACAAAGGGATTGAGGACAATCCTTTATTTTGTTTGGGGGGAGATGATACGCTGATTTTTATAACACTTTAATTTCGAACGCATTATGCATATTTCTTTATTGTTATGCTATAAAAAGGGTTCTGAAGGACTAGTATGAGCCCTGAATAGCTAGTCATTGTCACTGGTACACGGGACTATGTCTTGCGAGCAGAGAACAGTTACATGGTACGCCTCACATTGGGTATCTGGCTGCTGCGATGCAAATATTAGGGGTCTGCAATTCACAGACACCTACCCGAAACCTGTAGGGGCTAATATAAGGTGGAACATACCTTGTATAAGGTCACCGTGCTATTAGTTGGCATACTCAAGGGACATTTACGCTTTTATTACTTCTTCGTGACCTACTATAAGATAGAGAGGGCTTTGGGGGATCACCACGGCTTGATGATCAAGACGGCTTGATCGGAAATGACCGACGGCCCGAGGGCAGACCTATCGGACTTGATATTCCGAAGCGTTCCTTTGGATCGGACACGGAGGCAAAGCTGTTAAAACGGTGGCAACGCCTGAAACGCTTAGCATGGAAGCAGATACAGTGGATATACCACTTATGGAAGGGTCCCATATGACTATGGAGACTTATAAAAGATGTGCCAGGTCTAGATAACGGATGACTGAGCATCATTGGCGTGCGGACTGGTCGGAAACGACTGTCATTGGTGGAAAAGCGTCTTGGCGCATAGAAAAGAAAATTTTAAACAGGCTAAACGCCAACCCGCAGGCACAGGATTCAACTCCTGAGTCTAAACATAGAAATTCCTATTTATTGGTCACGCTTACACGACTTATATGGACGTTGTGACACTCTTATTTTCCCTCATATGTATATTTCTCCTCGTATCATCTCTGTTCCATCTCTGTTCCCCGTCGTTCCGTCTATTTTCCGACTTATATTACCTAAAATTCTCGTTTTCACTTCTTGGACAGTATATAAGCTACCTATCATGTAGGAGAGCGGCAGAAGAAGAAGGGAGACGCACTGCCCGCCCATATCTATAGATTGTATGTGGCTATCAAACGAATAGACCTCTGATTCAGTTGATCTATTGTTGATCTGTGTATTCAACTTCTACTTCATCAGGACGAGCCCTAGATTTAAAGTCTAGTTGAGACCTGTATTGCAGACAAGAGCTTGAGTCGAGTTTGATAGAGACCAAGTGTATTGGCTTGTAATCTGTTGCATTTGGCATTGGTTGCGTTGCATCTTTTATTAGAGATTGAACCTCGTACTAGATCGTCAGTTAAAGACCTTCTAGAAGCTTTTGGCTATTTGTGTTAAGAGCTTTGTGACGTAGAGAGGCCCAGATCGACCATTGGAGAGTCGGTTGGATTCCTGCTTGCGCACACGTCGTTGATTCAGTTCTAGTAAGGACAATCCACTCAAGGCAGTATTAGGTCGCACCCAAGAAAGCTAGTATTAGCCCTTGGCGTTGTTCATATAGCTTGTATAAGCCCAAACCCACACGTACATATCCTATTAAAAGGTGTATCATAACCTGCTCTAGTCTACTAGAAGCGTATTATCACTTGAACTATTAGTTTTGTGTGCGATTCTAAGCACGGCAACTCTGATCACGTCGAACCACACTTGCACACACTGTCCACAGTAGTGCTAGACCTACTATTAGCATCTATTACCTGGTTACTTTCGTACCAGGTTCAGTGGTCATTAACGGTACGAGAATGATGCTTCGATTACAGCAGCGTTTATCTGACGTGTTAGAGATACCACAGAGAATAGCAGACGCCTTTTGCTCAAGGAACCCGGGTTGATGATTCCAATCTCATCCCGTTTTGCTTCTTTGTTATCGATGTTGCTCCATTAGGATCAGTGATATAGGATCTACGCTCATGTTCTTACCTATTAGTACCGAATACAGGTACCGAGTTTCACCCTGCACCGCTCATGCTATACCCCTTCTCTTGTTTCTCCATGTTGATGACAACTTCAAAGCTTTGAAGTCATCCTGGCCATATAATTTCCACAGGACGATCATAAGATTAATGTAGGAGATCAAAGACTAATACCGGTCGAGGCATCAACAAAGAGCCTTTGCATCATGGGCTGGTTCTCGATCCGATAATGGTGGAATAAAATGTTTCTCAATTGGCATCCTACGTGAAAGAGTACAAAGCTCAATCACTTCTCTTTGTTCAAGCACAGGGCCATTCGTTCGTTCCTTTGTGTTCGCTTTGGCTGGAGAACAAAGGATCTCGCTGGGCATATAAAGGCTCTCGGGAATGGCGCATACCCTCACTTTCACTCTCAAGGATGTCCCTTCTCTCACTCTTCCGAGCCATCAGTCCCATCCCATTCCTTAACGTGAATCTCGACTCGAAATTCCCGTGGGGCGTAATGGTTCTTTCTACGATTCTACTCGGTGACGGTGGCTCGATATACTAGGTATAGCAGCGTGTGGTCCAGATTTCTTTGATAGATGTGTATAGTGCCGATTTGCGTCTGGGCTCGTTGGAGCTTGAATTCTCTCTTTTTTTTTTTTGCCTTGCTACCGTATTTGAGATTATAATAGAACGGGAATCGGAAAGTATTATGAACCCTGGCTGATCATTAATTCGTAACGATATCATTCGGCGGAGTCTCAGTTGCACCATTCCTCGGAGGTCCTGTTGATTCATCCTATGTTTATCTGGCTTTAATATCGCTGAGTATGCTTCCTTTTTGAATTTGGTGCTGGCTGCGCTCGCTATTTTCGTGTGGAGAGAAACTAGAATGGTTGTTATTGAGCTCAATTGTAGAGTTTGTATCGCGATGCAAGCTTGCTCTCGGTCCGGAGCTGGAGGTTCAGGCCTTAACCCGATCGGATTGCTCCCACAACCCCAGTTCTTACCCCAGAAAAGGCACTATTACATGCTCAATATCTAATATCGTATGCATTACATCACAACAGGATCTTCTCGCCAGCTTTCCTACGAGCGCAGATTGCTAAGATTAGCCTGTACCATCGCCGGTCGTGCTCAATCTTCCACTCTTGTCAGTACGCTTCCCATTTTGCATTAGTCTGGTGGGTATTCATAAGCTGGATCCTCTTTTATCCGACACTAATTCATTTCAGTACTACCAGTTCACCTAGAATGCTTGTCTGCTTTCGGGGTCTCGCTCTCTGGGGTATTCGAGGTAGTCAATGCGGCCTTTCCATTCATTTACAAGGAAATCCACCTCTGTTCTAAACATGGACCCCTTCACTTCCTTATCACACTCCCGTGGTGCCCAATGCCAGACTCTTCCCATGGCGAACAAGAACGGGGTCTTTGCCCGTTGTTCTCGTGTTGGCTATATCTCATCAATGTGTTCCTCGTGTATTGTAATCGTGATCGTGTATCTGAATCCGGTATTTCCTCGATGCTCACGCAGACGGAGATGGATACGAGTTATAGAGGTATCATCCGGTGTCAAACCTAAGTGCACATGGTTTCATCTGTCTATTCTTTGGGTACTACTTGATCCATAATCGTCATTGAGTAGGGTACAAAAGGGAATCAAGTTTCGTAGTTTCTCATTTGTCGCGGTGATTCAGAATGGAAGTGTTGTTTGACCGTCGCTAAGTGATAGGTCCACCAGTGAGGCTGCGATAGGTTTACGACACAAAAAGGCAAAGGACATCACACGCCAATGTTATTTATAGATTAGATTAAATAACAAGATACAGCCAGAGAAATATAGAGTACGAGAAAAGGGGCCAGAATAGGTACCGAGCTCCTCCACATCAGGAATGCTATGCTACACATCGCCGGTTCTTGGTTGATTATTTGGGGATATGTCGAGTATCGTATCCACGTTATCTGCAGTTGTTGACTTGGACTTTGCCTCTACAAACCTCATGGTAGATACTGCTTCATCTATGCTGGAATAGCTGAGGCCCTGCGCAATCCGCACAATAATCAAAGTCTGCGAGATTCCCTGCGCATGAGTTTAATGGTAGGCTCTACTTTCAAGCTAAGTGTGGCACATACTAAAACATGGATGATTGATTTTTGCATCATACTTGCTAGCCTAGGTTTGATTCCCACAGATACGGGGGTTCTGTCCGCATCCATCTCCATAATTACATGATTGAAGATATCTGCTGATATTGCAGCAAATATAATCAGTATGAAGGAGTACATCATGCCGGACTCAAGGCTTTGGTGTGTTGTTAGATTAATGCTCCTCCAAAGAATTGTAGATGAACTTACATAGTAGTGATAATCAAGTGATACATCTTCCTGATTTTGGAGCCCAGAATTTTACTGGCTCTATGTGAGATATATAAAATACGCCCAGCTTGGGATTTATCAGTGAACAGTCAGAAGAACTGATCTATCACTCACCAATCAAACTGGTCAGGAATCCATTTGTGAATGCCGTGCCAAAGTATAGGCCAGATGTGGTGTAGTTGGATGAAACCCTATTCCTTATCCACTCCCAAAATGCAAGCGCATTGTGTGGTGAGTCAGATGGGGCATCAAATCTATTGAACCTCAATCCACCACCATTCACAAACTCCCAACCCCCGCGATAGTGGATGATGACAAACAATGCGAGGACTGTAGGTGATATGTTAGCTCTCCGTGTGCATGAAAGACTTCACTTACCATGGTTGATCAAACACAGAAATCCAGGTACTATCACAGTCCATTTTCTCCTACCCCAAACAACATAGCATCGCCATATCTGAACTCTCTTGTGTGAAGCAAGATATACAATGGGTGATCTATATTCATCTTACCATAATTGAATCAGCAGTCGCACTGTTTGATGCATTTCAGTAAATCGTTATGATGAGCAGAGAGAGAGAGCTTCCTTACTTTGCCAGGAATAACAAAGTCATTCGGATCACGGGATGTCTGTTTGAATGCTTTCTGAGAGCGCTCGGAGATCATGAGAATCCTATCTACTTACATACCCAGATTCATTTTCTGCAGTATATCCATTAGTTCTACCACAGCAGTAGAGACTGTTACTATTGTGAAGAGAAGTGATAGCAACATGATATATATCCGGCGGTTCTCTTTCCTGTACTTGACCAGGATGTAAATAGATTGACCGAAAAGACTTGCATATATACCTGAATTGATTTGTGATTCATTGCTCTGTTACTAAGGTAGAGATGAATATACCATAAAGTGTTCCAATTTCCTTTCAACATAGCGTGAGAATGCAGGAACTTGCAAGTGAATACAAAGGAAAACATACGAATGCCAGCCCTTGAGGTGTGGAGTCTGGATAATCATGATATATGTGACCCAAACTTGAGCGTTCCACAAAGTAGAGCACAACGCTAGATGTTGCCAATACCAGAACTAACAAAGGCAAGAGTATTTGATGCCATTGCTCAACCTTGCGAATATACTGGGTAAAAATGGTAGTGTATGCGCCTGGGATGATGTACTCGTGAGGAATACGTTTTCATTAGCATTCCGGAATGAATATACCACAGAAAATCCCAAACACCTGTTGTCAGATGGGTTAGATGAAATAGCGACGACAAATGTCAGAGTCACGCACAAACATAGATCCCACAAACAGGTTGTCGATGTGCATCGCTATTTCGTATTCGAGTTCTGCGAACCAATCCCTGTAGTGGTAGGAATCATGGGCCTTGCTTTCTAGCTTAACGACACTGTCCACCACAGATACTATGACAAATCGAGTAACGAGAACGATTGTCGCTAGGATGAGTAGAAGTGCAAGTGGAATAATGTGTGTGCGCTGTCCCTCCTTGTGTCGGATAAGCGCGTATAGGTGTAATGCACAAAACACAGTGTAACAAACTACAAAATATTGCTCTTAGTACAGTACTCTCTGCACATGCGAATATCGTACCATAGAACGTGGTTACCGTGATCGTGGATATCAAGATGATATCTGGAACTTCCATAGGTTCACTGTAGGGTGGAAGAGATTGAAGTAATGAATGGCTTCGAGCAAGAACTGACGTTGATTTATACCATTTGACCATCTGCTTCGTAAGATCATGGCATCACATCTTGTTTGCTACGGGATAGGTTTGGCAATGTTGCTCTAGGAGTGATGTAAGTGGTGCTTTATTTCTTGGAGGACTCCAGTGGATTTGGTCCCCAAGGAGCATCAGGTCCGGAGGGCCCGATATCCGAGTCTTTTCTTTCGGTGCCATCCTTATATTATGTAGTGCTCACAATCGAGGAGATCCTGAGGCTTCACCGTCCTCAACATTTTCATTCGTTTATTTCTTCTCATATTCATTGTCTATTATTAGTTTGATGTGATATTCCGACACTTGACCCTATGCTGCATCTGCATCGGGCGCTGCCCAATCAATAACTGCCACAGGCGTCATGGGATGCTATCCAATCTTCTTTCAATACATGTTTTGAAGCATCTATCACCGTCGACGTGGATCTCTCCGCTTCTATCAAGATTTCAACAAAGGTACAGCCAGCCACTAATTCAAAGAGAATGGTCACACGGATTTGCTGATGAACGCCACAGTGTTGACTAGGAATGGAATGAAAAGAGATTCGGAGGCTGTAGTTGTTTAGATATTAAATGCTAAACAGCGCGTACAACACGAGGACTGTAACTTGTAATACCAAAGTCCGGCACTCACTCCACGATGCCCATCCTTTTCTGTTCCCCCGAGGCTCCCTCTTCAGTAACCTCATTATGAGGCGAGAGTTGAACTCTATTTGCAGCCCGCGCGTTTCTCGTTTTTGGAATTGACCGAAAAATAGACGGTGCGCAATGCAGTTGTGACTACCTAACCCATTGTGTATTGAATCATCAGTATGTTTAGGCGTCGTTAACGCTCAAAATTGATGAGTATACAGTTCATATCAGTGGACTGTGTAGGTCAATCCTGATTTGTCTGCACCAAGTGCAGATTCGTGGTTGAATGTGGGTGTTCCGTGTGGAGTTGAGAGATTCACACGAATGGTACAGTTTTCGGCATTGACCTCGTAGTTAGGTTATGAGTTGCGTAGCGCGCTTATCCTCGTTGTCTTGCAGCTCTGTGATTCAAGCATGGAACTGCGAGCTTCAAGCTTCAATAAGCACAATGTTCGCTCTATACTGGAACGTTGCATCAAAAATTGGAAGAGTATTCTGAGGGAGAAGCCGAGACCTTTTCCATAGTGCCTAACCTTGAGACAATACTTATGCTAGTAAGTATACGCTATAGAGACCTCGGTCCTGCGTGCTAGGTAGCTATGCGAGGGGTTGTATACTCGGAACTCTGATTCCTGATGGAGTTCATTGAGTCATAACTGGAAACGAAGCCATACCGTAATTTGAAAGGTCAGTCCTTCAAATGTCTACGGCAATTGTGCGTTTTCCTCATCTCCGCACTGCTGGATCTCAAGCTCGTATTTTTCAGCTACCCTCGGGAACTGAATGTATCTGCCTATAAACGAGATGATACATAAACCTGTCTTCAGGAGTAGATTAATCTCGGGTATGGTTAGTCTAGCCCTCTCGCATGGATTTCTGACTGCACATCTGATACCTCAATGATTGCGCCACGGGTTATCACTACAAAAAATTTCCCCGTCGTTCCATTTCTCGGGTTTCATCGAGCTGTATGGAGTCTCACCCCGAAATTGATGAATGGACATTTAGATCATGTTCAGGGCACTCTAGGTACATGTGAGTCTCGATACTGGACTTCCATCCGAGAATTAAGGCTTCATGCATCGATAAGGGCGGAGAAAACGACAATCGGCAATACCCGCATAAGCACTGCTCCGAGCCCTAACCCTGATAACCCTAACCCTGCTAACGCCCTGAGAACCCGCGTTTTTTTTTTCTTCTTGTCCTCGACTCCCGTCGACTCGTCTCTGGTCTCTATGGATCTGTCCGCCCTTCTTCCCCACTCCCAGATACACGGCTGTTGTCCGCAAGTCATCAATAAAGCTGGCCTGAATAGTACGTTTGCTCTTTTCCCTCGAGGTCTGCGTTAACTGTCGTTTCGATGACTAGACCTAGACTCTGTACACTTCGGGGAAATCTGAGGAGGTTTTTAGTGTCGAGATTTCGAGATATGGTACGCTGTGTCTTCTTGGTGCGGAGATCGCAACCTGACTTGATATAGGGACCAAAGAAGAACGAATACGCCTCCCAACGCAGACTTCTTGACCCGGATCAACCTATCTATTCGTGCTGTCTACTACCTACCCATCGCGGAGATTCTATTCAGGCACTCGAGCAGCAATCCTCCGAGATGTGGACTGTATAACCTACAGAAACGCTTGCACTATCGAGTTTGATTAAAAACGTGTGGGTGTTGGGCACGGTGCGTTCCTCAGATGTCCTACGGTTCTGCTTGCTTACATTTTCCGACATAGTCAATATCCTGGATTACATACCCTGGTTCGAGAATCCTACATCCCGCCCTTATCCTCTCAAGTGCTCTGGCTTCTACGCTCTTCCTTCATGAACATACCCCTTCTATGCCGTCCACTTCATTCCCTCGAAGATACTCGCCATTTCAACAGCTCATCAAAAAACCTCCCAAAACCTCCGTCCCAACCCATCGCAACTATCTCAGCCCTTCCACCAGCATCGTTCTCGTTGAGCGTTCTATCCTTCCCTTCTCCACGGATACCGCACCTTCAAGGGTGTTCATGTTTCACCTTCGCTTTGTGCGTTGCTCAAGTCCAGAAGGAGGAAATATGGAGTGGGTACGCTACATGGCACTCATCGGCTAATATCCACTCTACTCGCCGCCAGTTCTTCTCCTTTCGACACAGTCAGCGGTATCCACCTACTCGTTTCGCATTTTTCGGCCTACCCCCTCCCAATCAGGCCTTCCCGCATTCCGCTGGTCGCCTTTCTGTACAGGTCTTTGCATTACAAGCCTTCTCCCGCGTCGGCGTTAATGGGTTGTTCAAGGGTGGAAGACATGGGGACTTCTCTATACTTCGATGTCATACATAGTCAAGGCTGGTTTGTCATGTTGTATGGGGTAAGATGACGTCGAGCCAGCTGGTCTGGAGTTGGTACGTCTACTCAGTTTCTGCGATGTCTACGATCATTAATCGTCTTCTTGACGACTAGAACATCGGCCCTTCGCATGCCCATGGTATTTCTATGTATGCTATGGTACGATAACAGTGCATCGATTGTGAGAATGCTCACCTGATTCGACATATTTCAGGGACCGACGAACAAAGCACACGCATCCCCGAGCCGCCAATACGCTTTCACTCAACTTGTCTTCTCATACCTCTCGCGGCCTAGCTTGAGATGTGGGCACGGTACGTTACCGGATGTACTTCATATCCACTTTCGTGACTCTTTCGGTGCAGGAAACACTTGAACCAAACAAACTGGCCTCATCCGAAGCTCCCGTGATTGCTCCAGTCATTGCAGCCCCCGATCCACTCAACTCTCCGCGACCAGACAGAGGTTTCCCTCACGACAACGTATCCCGTTACACGTTCTTCGGAATCGATTGACAGCTACACCGAGTTGTTTTACGTCCTCACAAGCTGCCTTTGCTCTATCCACCGCCACATTCCGTCTTTTCGTCTTTTTCTCCTTTTCCTGTTCACATTTCCCCGGTGAATGGCATGTAGATCAGCAGGTAGTTTGGGCGATATGTTGGAACTGGGACTCGGAGGTATGTCGGTCATATGCGAAGGATTCTCGTGTTTCTGATGGACTTTACAGATCCTGTTGAACCCTGAGCCCGAACGATATATCTATCCCTTCTCATTCACCTCAATAGGAGCAGATCGTGATAAGCGCCCATTCGACCTTCCCGTCTGCCGGCTGATGTACAAAAAGATGTGAAATGGGGCACTCGGATACACGCTTTCTCCGTGTTGGTTGTACGTACGTCCTGTCTAAGTCAGCCACACTCTTCAATCCTGCTCATCATCCGCTCGTATATGGAATACGTTAAGCATCCTTGCGATAAATCTTGCCTTGCCCACGAACTTGTCACTCGGTATTCGTGAACAAAGGAATAGAGACAAAGCCATGTCGAGAAAGGCATATCACCGTTCAAACACAGCGCACGAGATACGAATTGAGAAGTGGAGAAGCTCGGAACCGTGATCAGCATGAACTACACGAGTCCTCAGATGCTGTACTTACAAAAGTGTCCTTCCGTCATCTTAAAGTTAAACGTTAAACTTCTCTGTCTACCCCGCACTCTGGGTCGTCCTCATGTTTCAGGCTATCTCCTGGTGGGAGAGATGATAGATCATACACTTTTTCACTTGTGGAAACGGTTGATAGGTTTGTCCAAGAGGAAAAGATGTCAAGAGAGTGATACACCCTGTTACGATTCTCGGGGGTAGAATCGGACGAGACGAGTGCATTGTCTCCGGGAGCTACAAGCACTGACTTTCCTCTTGTCATTTAGAACATCAGCTGTTGGCAATCTTTGCGCTTTCAGTAGTTCATCGACCATGTGCTGATGATCCTATCTATTAATACTAAATATCCCATACTTGCATTTCTCCCTTTGTATCCCTTATCCCTTTCTCCGTTCACACTATAACTCCCTTCAAACTCCCTTTCGGTATTCCTGAATGTCTGTAGCGCTCGTGACTGTCAACTTACATATTACGTACCATTACTTGCAATGTTCCTTGCACGCGGTGTTTTGCATTGAAGTTCGCATGAGTATGTCAACTTCCATTCCCGTACTTCGTACCCCAACGGAAGCACAATGGTGCATTTAGCTTCTTCTGGGAAGAGTTCTGACCAGCTGTCAATCAGACTCCTTGCAGTGGTTTATATTAACTCTCGACAAACAACTATTCGCCCCAATTCAAAGTCTCGTTTTACACTTGAAGGCAAGTCTCCGAGCCTGATACGATCTAACCTTTGCTGACTTCTTCGATTATCGCAGTTCATGGATTGTAACTGTCAAAAAAAGCCCGATAATTTTGGTGGTGTCCTTTCTGGTGGTATTCAGGACGTTAGCGCCCTTCTTCCACTTCTGGGAACAGAGCAATGTGAGCAACAGGTTGGCTCTGCTCTCGAAAAGGGATGGCTCTGTGCCTCTGCCACCATACTCTCACTATTCGGTTGCCTTGGGATTGCCAGGGTCGGCGGCACAACACTGCTCGCCACTCTCATTGTCGGACCTTTCTATGGGGCGAAGTGGCTGTCCGATGCCGGGTTTAGTACCTTTGGATCAGTGTCGTCGGTGGTGACTCTGGACAGTCAGACGGGCCAATACGGCGCTGAGGCTGCACTGGAGAAGCTCCTTAAGGAGAAGCACATCAACGACGTGAATTTGGTGAAGGGTGTCGCTGTGACACAGAGGGCGGGCGGAGATGAGAAACCGGCATCCAATGGTACGGGGAAAGACACACCGACTCTGCTCCGAATAAACCGTTATGCAATGGTGAGTTCCGAAGGTTGGACCTTTCATTGCAGATGTTAATAGGCTTGACATATAGGCATACCTCTACTCATGGAACACAATGCTTCTTTTGACGTCTCTCATGAGTGCGGTGCTTGGTTGCACGCCATACCTTTACCTCATGAACCATCATTGGAATCGCCCATTATCCTGGGTATTCCCTTTGCTCCGCACATTCGGCTCGTCTGCCTGCGTTGTGTCTATACAACGGGCGCTCCAGCGTCGGATACAGCGCATCGCGGATATGAGCCTTGCATGGATGAAAAGAACACGGCAAAATGTTCCAGAGAAAGTAGTTGAGAGTCAAGATGTACTCGAGCGGCGCATAAGTGGCTTGTTAGGAAGGGATATTGAGCAAGCGGCTTCGGATGGCGTTAACTCGCCAAGGCTTTCCGCTTCCGATGATTCGCAACAGATACCCACAAAAATCTCGGAGGAGCAGCTTCTCAAGTTGCTGAAGAGGGACTGGGGCCTACTTCTGGACCAGATCGTCATCTTCGTTAGCGTCCCGATGATAGTGGCCGGATACGTCGGTTGCTTTAGTCTCGTTGGACAGAGCGATGCCACAGGAGCGCCATACTTTCGGCTTGTATTAGAATCAGTTCTATCTATCATCCGCATGTTCCTTTGGGGATGGAATCCAGGTTGGGATGAGGGTACAGGTCTGACCTTGCTATTGGACCTGAAGAAGGCGGAGAAGGGTTTTCCTCGCGTCACCTCTCCATGTCATGCCGAAGAACTTGGCCTTTCAGGGGGGAAATCACTCTATACATTTCTTCTCCAAACGGAGGCAGACTTTCTCCGTTCGGCAGCAGCATGTGTCGGGCCATTGCAGCGATTTGAGTCGAATGCTCCAATAGCGCTATTTTATAGCATATTGATCAGAAACGAGACAAAGCGTCTCTATACCACAATCTCTCTCTCCAGCACACGCCGCTCAATCACGTTCACCGCTGATGAGGACCGATCCACTATTTTCGAAACCAAAATCAGGACCAACGCACTGATAGGCACTGTCTATGCCAGTACCAGTGGAAAAGTTCTTCCTGACATAGACCCATTCATCAGCACTGATCTGTACAAGCAGGTCCTCGCACATTCACAATCGCTCAGCAAAAAACTATTTCGTAGACGATCAGACAATGAGCTGTTCGTAAAATGGAATCTTATTGGTTCTTGTCTGCCCCCGGATAACGACAATGCGAGTGGAAACAAAAAATCACTGCACGACGATGAGAAACGATATTGTGATATTAGCTCGAGGCGAATCCTCAAGTCCCAGGTCTATATATCGAGAGGTATCATGATCGCCACTCGCCATATGATGAACAGCCAATCCGAAACTCCACAGGATTCTTGTTATACTGGGTCCCTCTACGACGAAGCTCTGTTACTTGCAGAGAGCTTTCTCCTTGAGTGCATGATCTATGAACAGGAGAAGAATGTCGGAGACGAGAAGGAATGCATACAGGCAATGCAACTACGGGTTTCGAAAGAAAAAGAAGAAGCAGTCGCCCGATACCGCGAATACAGTTGGGGGACGCTCGATGATATCGAACACCACATGACGGAAGACTGGGACAGAGTGCTCAAGCTGTTGATCCAAATTCGCATATCCAAGGAGCATAACAGTGTCAAACCATTCCTGGAGGCATGGAATAACTCTCACACTTCGCGTTCTGCCATTGTTGAAAAATATCCCAATGAATTCTGGCATCGAACACCCTTGCAGGATATCATGAGTAAATCCCACCGTCGATTTGTTCAATACGTGGTCCCCCGCATGGATAACATCTTGGAGTCAGGCAAGGCTTCCATTATACCGACGCGCTATTTGAGGGGGGATCTCAGGCCTGAGACGACTTTGCGTGGTCCATACGTCCATGCAGCTGATATAGACACTCTACAAGCCAGCTCAGACTGGCATCAAGTTACCAGTCTTCAGCTAAGTGGGGCATTATTATTGAAGGTTGTTGAAAACTACAATGGAGATAGTAAACAAGGAAGACGATATAACCTACCCCAACATATAACGACTCTCATTGTTGTCGACATTCCCGCTTCGAATCGTTTCCAACAGGCCCTCATAGAAATAGCAAGATCCAATCGGAACTTGATATGCCTGTCTACAGGGACATGCGATGAGCCAATAGCAACATCGATTGCTATTCGTGAAAATCGCGAATGGTGGAGAACAGAGGCATTAACCCAGGATCCTGATTTTGCCTCGAGCATTGGATTTGAGAGCTGTACATTCGAAGAAGTATACAAGCCCTTATCATCTCAATCCCACTTGGAGGACCATAAACCTCACTGTCCCATTGTGGAGGCATATGGCGACCATATAAAGCTAAACAGCCGTGGAAGATGCTCTGTTTTGTTCTGCTCTAGAAGGGAAGGGAAAATGACGATTCTGGCATCTATCCACACGCACCACCCAATGCGAGTAATATGTACGATCCAGAGTGATCAAAGATCGTTTAGTCAGGTATTCGCTCGAACTAAACAGAGCTCTGGGCTGGATGATATCCTGTTTGACATACCCAATATTCCTTCAGGATGTGGTGAGGTCCTCATCTCGGCGGTACCACTCAAGGCTTCCGGCAAGACCCGAAAGCCTAGAACGTACTGGTTTGACGACGAGACGAATCCATTCTCACACACTTGGGAGATACATGGACTCGTGAAAATAGAATGGACCGCTGCAGAAGGGGATTCACCTTCAAAACAAACGGGACCCAGTAACGAGAACGCCGAAGGTGACGATAAAGCTAAAAATGCAACCATAGATGATGTCGAATCTCGATGCTCGTCGTCAATGGGGCAACATAGGAATGGTAGCGCACACATAGAAGATACGGAAACTAGAGATTGAAGATGCATTCATCAATCCTTATGGAATCGATACGATAGTGATCACGGACCTGCATACTGTCGATATGGATTGATTTAGTACTTGGAATCGAGATCTAACTATACACGTTGATAACAAGTAAGGTTTCGAGGAGTGGCTGTGGAGATTGAACACTGTGCTCTGGAACTCTGAACGCCTGTTGATATGGGCGAGCGTAGTATCTAATGTTGATATATGCTAGTCTACATTTTCATACTATGTAACCGACTTTTGGTTGATTTTATACAATGAAATGTACTCCACAAAGAGTTCGGATACCAATGAAATGGTGATGGTCTGTAGGATATCAGATAACTTGAAGCCATCTGTCGAAATCCCGATTTTTTGCTTCGTCACATCGCCATCATCACCTACACCGTAGCTCGAAACTTTACACGCTGTCCCACAACATGTCATACTATATTTGCCGCACACGCATTCATACCTCTTGTCGGTGCACGATTCCTCATCACGTTATAGTAGTTCTCGAAAGGAGACAAGCACGCATCTAAGTAGATGAATCACTGGCGGTTTGGTCTGTAGGAAATCTGAGTGCAGCACAAGTCAGTACCTTTCTTGGTATCGTACTTTCTTCTCATCGCTCACATCGATTTCAGGTATCTTTTTGATGTACAGAAGTGCTGCTTATCCAATATCGAGAGGTATGGTTGTCAGTTCGGAGAAGAGAATAGGTCTATTTGCAATCTATCTGTACGCAGTGAAACCATTACTACAACGCGTTGTACGCATCCCATATTTGACAGTCGGAGTGATCCTTGGATCCTGATTTATCCTCTATTATCTAGCTATGGCTAACAATGATTAACAAAAACAGGCGCTCTATGTGATTTCCAGCGCACACCGGATAGATATCGAATAATGTCAGCATGATGGTGACATCTTGATAACACCCTTAACTGATACATACAAATCTTATGTGATTTTCATCGGCACTGGAAGTCAGCGTTATCACCCTCCAAGCGTAACTCCAAGCTTAAGCAGGGCGGAGTACTTGTGGCGGCGACCGCGTAGTGCTGTAACAGGCGCTAATTGAGACCCTAACCCCGGTGTCCCTAACCCTAGTCAAACCAGCGGAAGCGAAACAGTTCCGCCTTTCCGTTGCCCATCACAATCATCTCTGCTTCTGGTCCGTTGGACTCCCTGTGGTTCTTCATCCCGAGTATCAGCTCGATGGTCGTGTCAAGAAAAGATCGAGGTAGCTTGCTTGAATGGACCATGGTAGTACAGTATGTCTGCTCTGTTTCTTCGTGATCTCCGCTGACTAAACTATCGTCTCGACGACTAGCCTCTGCATACTCTCGGCTGGATGAAGATCCTTTGCATCTCGGTAATCTAGGCTCCGGTACGCTGGCAGTGCTTTTGTGAAGACTACTCCCCTGACTTTGCCTAGGGTCCAACCATCGCAGCATATGCCCCCCGAAACATGCAGACCTTTTTACCCGCATCACGTTCTCCTTCAATCTATCCACTCCTAACTCGACTCGTCATGCAGGTACTACCCCCGTACATCGGTATATATGGGTGGCGAACTCAGACCTGGGAATTGGGAATGTTGGGGTTGAAGAAAGCGTCGGCTTCAGGGATCTGTATCATTCTCCGCTCTTCCTCCGACAAGAACGCAGTCACGTCACTATCTCCACTCTTTGGCCATCATCAAGCATTGTCCATCCTCCAAAAGAAATCAGAACACGCGGATACATTTGCCCATCTCAGCTCCTTCACCCTACCTACCCGTGCTTTCTGTCCATCGCGAAGCCCAACCATAGTCGCATGAACGACGACGCTATGGAGAACTTTGACTGTATACCCTTCTTGAGCCGTACTATCAAGCGCAGTCCGAAGTGTACGTTACCCAGTCGTGCTACGATTTCACTTTGCTGACCCTGCTCCACGTAGCCAATAGGATCGGATACACGATCCACTCCCCGTCTTCGAAGCTCCCGTGTCCATGAAGTCCTACATCCCATTTTCATCGACCTTCATCCATTTTTCCGGTGACTATGCTGCTCCTCCGACCTGAACCTACACCCTTCGTGCACATCTTCATTCCTCCCTTCAACCACTTCGACGACACCTTGTTATCGCAAGCTCCGTCCCATCATAGCGCCTATCCCATCTACGAGTATCTTTCCCGTATATCCTATTCCTGTTGTACATGTCGGGCATTTCCTTCCCTTTCCTGTGCATACTGCACAGTCGTTCTCGTGTTTCAGTATCACCGCATTATCCTCGCAGGGTTGGCTCTCCAGCTGGACGTGGTTCTACGCATAACACCCACTTACCGACTCGGCTCTCTTCGCTGCCACCCCCTTGAACGTCCCGATCCCGTACACCGGCCTTCGCTCGTCTCCGCAGTGATGGATTGGCCGTCAGGTGCATAGTGTGTGGATGTAGGAGAGGAACGTACGGGTAATGGCCAGGTAGCTACGGGTAAGAATGCAGAGTACTATCCTGCATCCGATAGTGGGACAGGGAGAACTGGGATGATCTCGCACACCCCGACGTCTTATCGCTCCACATGCAACAGGTTCTTCGTCTCGTCTCGACGTGTCATGGAAACGGAATCACTATTCCCGGACGACATTCTCAGCAACCTAGAAGCGGTAGCGTCATTTGGCATTCTTCCTTGCACACCCATGGATATCGTACACCTTCAACACTTCCGCTACCTTCATTCCGAATCTCTACCCTCCACCTCAACGTGTTCCTACGTAATCGATCACGCGCCTTCCGTCGGGCTCATCGAGGATGCCCGTACACATTCATGCTCAATGTCCGTCTTCTTTGCGGTACTTTCCTTCGGACGCGATTATGTGCTCGTTCTTTGTCGTTCGGAGATGAGTTTGGGTTCGGCGTGCAGATCTGGGTCGGAGCGCTGTTCTCGTAGCTGCAGATCGGGCTATCTGGGGAATCAAAGGCGATTTGGGTAGCGTGTTTAAGAATGAGAGGTATGTTATCTGTTTGCGAAGCGGTGTTAGTGATTTGACGAACACATGATAGACCTCGTTGAGCCGAGGACCCGAGAGATGCTGTACATCTATCTCTCGCTCATCGTTCTCGTTTCGTGGTGCTCTTGTCGATATCGCCCTGCGTGGACGTCTCTCGGTAGATGGATACGGAAGAATGCCAGTTCTCTGTCTAGTGTATACTCTTACCCCCGAATGCCTGTACTCGGAAGACCTGCGTACCCTTTCCTTTCGCTACTCCGTCTATTTTAGGTGTACATTTTGCGTAATCTCCACTAAACATGTACATTGACTTTTGATTCGACTCCAGACCTTTACCATCACGTTCGAGAAGGCCACAGCGATTGGTATTGGTATGATGTCGCTCATCTCCGCTATTCATTTTATCGTGTACTAGGTAGCTGTTCCATTTTGTCGAAGAAAAACATGAGTACAATGGACATCTCGGGTGCTCGAGATGCTTCGATCGTCCTTTGCGTGGCGCAACTTGTCTGCGGATCTGCGAAGGTGCTAATCATGTATGGCAGAGTGTAGAGAGTCGGGAGTGAATGTGCAAGTATTCTGTTTTCAAACCTATGATGTTCTCGCTCAGTAGACTGATAGCATCATTGACGACTGTGATTAAACAGTTCGACGACATTATGAAAATGACCGCGATTGGTGTACATAGCATTCATAAATAGATAGATATGGTCTGAAAATATGGACAGCTGGGGAAAAGGGAACTATAAATATAAATCAAATTCATCCACATTGAAATCATCCAGCCTACACATCACTTGTTCTTGGTTGATTCTCTGGAGATATATCAAGTACTGTGCCAAGGTTATCTGCAGCTGTCGACTTGGAGTTTGCCTCAGCAATTCGCATAGTTGATACAGCTTCATCCACACTGGAATAGCTGAGGCCCAGTGCAATACGCACAATAATAAAAGTTTGTGAGATTCCCTGTAGGGTTATGTATCATGAGCTTTATTTGTGATCAGATGTGGGACAGACATACCAACACATGAATAACTGCTTTTTGGACCACATTTGATACAGTAACCTTCCACCGAAAGTCCATGCTTTCACGTAAGCTGAGTATATCATCAATAAGACTTGCAGATATGGCAGCAAATGTGATGAGTATGGCAGAGTAAATCATGCCTGACTCAAGGCTTTGCATTACATGGTCAGAGAAATCTTCTCATAAAGAATCTTGCACATACATGGTAGCAGTGATTAGGTGATACATCTTCCTGCTTCTGGAGCCTAGAATTTTCCTTGCTTTCTGAGCAATATAGAAGATACGTCCAGCTTGAACTTGTTAGAAAACAGACTAGAAGAGCTGATTTCTCACTTACCAATCAAACCTGTAACAAATGCATTTGTGAAGGCTGTGCTGAAGTATAGGCCACACGTGGTATAGTTGGATGAAACACCATCAGTGATTTCAAGATCACTCTGTCGACGAGAAAGTGGGTTCAAATTCAAGACATCCCCAAGAAATTCCCAGCCACCATGATAGTGTATGATCACAAACAATGCAAGGACTGCAAGTATCAAATTAGTTATAGGACCACAAAATAAAAATAAATGTATACCATGGTTTATTAGACAAGCACCTCCTGGTAATAGCATTGTCCATTTTTTTCGTCCCCAAACAATATAACACCGCCGTATCTGATGTTGACTATGTGAGTGAGTGAACACATACAATGAGCAACATTCTCAACTTGCCATTATTACATCAGCAGTTGCACTGTCCAAGGCATATTATTAGATGATCACAATGATAAAAACATACTTACTTTGCCAGAAACAATAGGACCATTCTAATCAAGGGATATCTGTTGGGCTTTATAAGAGCTTTCAATAATAATGAGGTTAATTATACTAACACATTATGTGACTTAACATCAAATTGGATCTCCTCCACAAGTTCAACGGCAAAAGTTGAAATTGTTGCAAGCAGAAAGAGAACTGAAAGGAGAATGGTATGCATCCAGTGGTCTCCTTTCCTATGTTTAATCAGGGTGTATATGCATTGACCAAAAAGCAGGGCAAATAGACCTAGAGAAACTTTTGAGTTATTGCCCTGTTCCCAGTGCAAGCATAAATACTATAAAGTGCTCCCATTTCCTTTCAAGCATGAGATTGTAATTTATTTAAAGAGTTACAGAAAAATTACTCACAAATGCCAATCCTGGTAGTTTGAGGTCTAAGTGGACCTCATATATGTCATACAATTGTTGAAGCTCCACAAAGTAAACAACAACACAGATTGTTCCCTGCATTAGGATAATTGAAGGGAACAATTTTTGATGCCAGCACTCAACAGTGCATATGTAATGAGTAAAGGTAACAGTGTAGGTTCCTAGAAGGATATTACTTAGAACACAATCTTCAAGTTAAAGAATGACTTTACCATAAAGCACTCCAAATACCTATCATTTTATTGGTCACATAGAACAGCAGATACAGTGAGTAGCAAATTACGCACAAACATGTTTCCTACCCAGAGCTCATCAAGCTGGTCTATCCTCCACTCTTCTGAAGGTAGTTCAACAGCAGGAGTGAAAGCCCCTGTTCTATGGAGATCATAATCACTCAATGTGACAAGGGAGTTCTCTGCAGATGCTATAACAAAACGAAACACAAGCACAATTGTTATGAGTATAAGCAGAAATGTGAGCAGAATAATTTGTATGAAGTGTTTCTTCTTGTGCTGGATAAGCACATATATGTGTGACACAAAAAACACTGCATAACACACTGCAAAATATTGTCTTTAGTAGCCTACTCTCCAAGCATGCAGTAATCATACCATAGAATGTGGTTACCAAGATTATTGATGCCAAAGTGATATCTGGAATTCTCATAGTGTAGAGGTGGATGATATTAAGGAAATGGGCTACTGTGGGCAAGAGTCATTGTTCATTTATACAATTGTATCTCTGCGTGATAGATATACTTGACTTGACATGTAGTATAGCCAACATCTATTGTATCCATCTTTCAATGATGATCTCTCAATACTAGGGAGTACTGAGCATCATTCATCAAGAATGGTCCCTCTGGCAGTAGATCGTTAAGGCCCAGCATGGGTGCATGGGAATTTAGCAGGTAGGTCATAGCCCTAACCCTGCTACTCCTAACCCTAGTTCGCCCTGTCTTTTTGCCCTCGACTCTCATCATCTCCCTGCTCCAATCGTCTGCCTGCCCCCATCATCTCCTGGTCTCCATGGATCCTTGGCTCGGATAAGACGACGTCTAGGTAGATTGTATGATGGTAGCACGGTACGTTTACTCAGTTTCTCCTAGATCTTCATCCGCTGACTGGCGTCTTGATGACTAGAAAGCACTGCACGTCCTGAGATGGATAGATGGATTAGAGTTTCTCGAGTGTCATAGTTCCGGTACGTCGATAACACATCTGTTGATAGACCGCTCGCCTGACTAGATCTAGGACCTGAATAAGACCACATCCGCCGCCCAGAAGGAATGTTACCCGGCGGTCATCTTACTGGCAACCCCTTCTCCTGTGGTCGTAACCTTCGAGAACTGGACTCTTCGCTACGTAGCAACCATACACTGCCTCACCCCGAACCTCCCGTGCTCAAAGACCCCTACATCCCGCCCTGTTCCACCTTGTTCTGGATTCTCCGCTCTTCCTCCGACCTGAATATGAATCCTGCGTGCATATGTCCATTTCCTCCTTCAAGGACGGGACCTTTTACAACTTCATTGTCGTCGCGCCCTTGCGTCGCAACCCATCATAACGACGAGCCCGCTTACGAGTAGCTTTCTCCACGATATCCGTCCGCCGTTGCACACCTCCCCGTATTCCATGCATCCCGCACTCCCAATCGTCCTCCTGCTTTAGTTCCACCAAGCCATCCTTGTAGGGTTGCTTCTTGTGTGGTTTTTATCTTTGTACCGAAGCAGAAAATGCGGAGTGGGTATGCAAAGCGCATTCCGAGACAATACACACCCACTCGGCGTGTCTCGCCATCACCCTTTCTTCTCGCCACCACCTATTTGTTTTGCATCCTCCGGCTTACTCTCGCCATAATTCCCCTTTGCCCTTTTCCCCAGCGTCGACTCACTGGCCACATCGGCGTCGACGCGTTCGCGATTTCTCATACGCCTTCTCTTACGGAGAAGCGGGTGTTGTCAGGAGCAGAAGACGCGAAGAATACGATAGAGACAGACGTCATACAGCGCCTATTTGGCTTATCCCGTGCCCACTCATTCTCCTTCCCTTCATTACTCTCCCTCACTCTGCAGCGTTAGACTTGACTACTGGTTCGTCTCTAGAGTGATGAATTTGGGGTTTGGGTGCCGGCACGAGGGACAGAAAGTATTAGTATTTCGGACGAACTAGGGATTCGAAGGAGCTCACAATGCCGTAACCCTAGTCAAATCAACGGAAACGAGGCAGCCGCGTTTTTCTTCTTCGACATCGATCATCACCCCTCTCCTTCCTGATCTCGGTTCGATGGGTACGACGACATCAAGCGTGTGGCAGCCAGTTTGGAGCTTGTACGTTTGCAAAGATTCTCCGAGAGTTACGATCACTGACCACCTTCTCGACGGCTAGATCAGCTCCTTGCACTCTGGGCCTGATGAGGATGTGTTGCGTTTGGTTCTCATTGGCTTCGGTACGATTCTGCCGAGAGAACACTTGTCTGACGTGAAATAGGGATCAAGGACACGCCTCCCGGCGCAAACATCTTTATCCGCATCACCTTCTCTCTTGGTGCTCTCTACACCTCTCGGACTCCCGCGCTCTTTAGAAACAATGCTTACCTGTGGACATCACTGGAGGCTTACTCCAACCACCACGCTAAGGAGTAGTCAGATTTTTGTTCGAATCGAGTTTGGTGACGAATCTCTCGGCTGTTGATCGTCAGACGGTGTGGATACGAGTCTTGGTGTGGACACGGTACGTTACCAAGATACACCTTTTAGATACATTCATCTGATTTCCGAAGTAGTGAATGTTTGGATCGCAGCACGAAAACTTCCGCAAAGATTGATTTCAACTCTTCGTCGTCTTCTTTCCGCCACACTTTTCTTCCCCGTTGAACATATCCAGTACACGTCTCCCTCATGTTGGTCATCGCTGCTGTCCTCACCGACGTTCCAAGTAGCGTGGTGTCCCCTGAGCCGTCAACGACAGCTACGAACCGTAGCTTGCTCGTACAGGATCCTCTTAACTTGACCGTCGCCATCCACCGCCACATCCCATCTTGTTCGCTCTTCGCGTCTAGGAGTTATTGATCGTATCCGACACAACATTTGACCGTTTATCTCGCTTGAGAAGAAGTGATTGATGTCATGTACGAGAGGACGGCAACGTGTTACTCGTGGGAGTTGCGGGGATAGAAGGCGGTGTGTGTGGGGAGCTCGGAAGAGATCAAAGGCAGGCTGTTATCGTCTTCTCCCTATTTCCCAGGATGGTACTTGCTGCTGTTGATTTTCTTCTTAAGCGGGAGTTACTTCTTGTATGTCTGTTTTACATCCTCGACAAACTGGAGCTGTGATCTCAGTTATTTATGTCCATAGGTAGAGAGTATTCACGCAACGCCCGTTCCTCACCCAAATACCTGTTCTCGTAATTGATAAACATCCGGTGCCTTAGACGGTATACTTCGCTCATTGTCTCTCGTAAGTGATGAATATCCCGCTGTCACATTTTATCAGGGGAAGAAGAAACGGAGATAAACGCTGCTTGTTCGTACATGGCGTGGCTTTCCTTTCATGGCAATAGTTTTGCGGAAAAGCCTTTGGTAGGTTTAATTCCAACGAGTACTGATCTGAATCGCTCACATTAAGGTTTCTTGCACTCCTCTCGTGGATTTACGTCGCTTTATCAACCGACGTCCCCACGATTGACCATGACGGTGATATATCCCTTATTGCAGAGTGGCACCATACGCATGGCTCAGCTGCACCAATCTTAGTTCTTCACGTTCCGATATCCGGTGTAGAAAGCCTAAGCATTCGTGTAGAAGGCGGCTTCCTCGTTGATTGGTCGAAGCCGGAGGCCTAGGTCGAATAATCTGTCGTGGGTTTTCACTTTAAGCCCCGTGTGCGTATTCAAGGTGAATCGTATACTTGTCGGTTATTGCTATCCCTGGAAACCGAGTCTAGTCGCCTACTACCCAGATAATACATACGCTGTCCCGCTATCCGCCCAAGCACTCCAAAACTTTGCTGTGTGGTTGCATCGAGCTAAGATCGTGTTTATTCAATTGCTCGCGTATAAGTCAATGCTTAAGACACAAAAGCTCCCGGCACGCGCTGTTATTGCCTTCTTGATTTCGTCGTTTCAGATAGCTGTTCTGGCTGTATAGCATCCCACTTCAATTTATCCGAGCGCCGAACATTCAAGCTTTGTTGCATCAAGAAGGGCGAAAAGATGGACAGATGGCATCACCCGAATAAGCGCTGTAACAGGCGCTGCTCCGGGTCCTGAAGTTAATAACCCAAACCTTGCCCTAACCTCACCCAAATGAAGCGACCCGCGCTTTTCCTTGTCCCCGATGGCCACCATGTCCATGTCTCTGGTCTCCATGGACCCTTCTTCCACAGTGTCAGCTGCATGGGCGGGATAGAAAGATATCAATGCAATAGTAGTACTCACTTTGCCCGAGATCCATGCTGACCTCTGTCTCGATGATTAGACATCGACTCTGTACACTCTGGGAAAGATGAGGACGTTTTTAGTGACGTTCCCCTGAGTTATGGTACGCTTTAATGTTTGTGCGATGACTGTCACCCTGACTTGATATAGCGACCGAACTTGAAGAAGATAGGATACGCCTCGTCACCCAACCCGCATCACCTTCTCATTCAACATATCTACTCGTGCTTCCTACTCAACGCGGATCCCTTTCGTCACCAATACAACAACGCACTTTATCACCTTCAAGAACGGTTCACACTATGAAGGTTCATCACACCCCTGGCTGTCATATCCAGTACTGCGATTCAACCTTGTTTCTCGGGATCAGGTACCTGTACTCAAACCCTACATCCCGCCCCATCTTCTTTTCGGGGCGCTATACTCTACCTTTGACCAGAGAATACTACAATACGAGATTGGAGCCTCTATTATCAGCACGTTTTCTAACCTGAGATAGGGACCGAAGAAGTTAGCAGACATGCAACATCTTTTCGTTCGACGTATCGACTCATAGTTGCGGCCCAGTTTGAGGTATAGTCGAGCTACGGTCATCAGATACGCTTCAGACCCACTTTCATGACTTAGGGAACGCTTGGATCTCCGTTCAAAGGTGCTATCCACCTTGAAAGCCCACAGTCGTGAGAGATCATCGCTTGTACGGACTAGCTACACATTTCTCCCACGTGCACGCTTCATAGTTCCCACCGTTCTTTTTTTTTTTTTGAAGGAGCCCTGGTTAATGGTCCAATAATATACCTTCGTTTCTTTGTTATCTTTAGATCGCTTCATCAGGATTAGTTGTTCATCGAATATACGCTGATGTTCTTATCTATTGGTACCGAGTATAGCTACCGAGTTTGGACCTTGGCCCACCTTGTATCCCTTTACTTGTTTCTTGATATTGATGAGGGCTTTGGAAGCTTCGAGGTCACTTATGGCCGTACTTAGTCCACACTGACAGTGCTCGTGTTGATGGCGAGTCTCATCTATATCAGTTCTACCGGAACCGGACATATACAGCATCGGTTGACGAGGAAGATCAAGGGCAATGCCGCCCCGAAGCATCGCCAATTTTCATCATAGGTCATTGCTCGAGTCGATGGCGGGGGAAAACTATGGGGTGCATAGTAACAGAAATAATCGAGGTGCAGCCTTCTACACCCTCCGCTGCATGAATTCAAGTACATAGAGCCATTCTAAACTATTTAAAACCTGGTCTTGAATTTTCCTATACTTTTGTCGGGCAGTGACCAAGCAGCAGCAAGGAAATGAAACCCGCTGTGACATGGAGGTCACACTGCTTGAATAGACACACTTTGCACTTTTCTAATGACAGTGGCCCTGCATCTTTTCCCGTATTCGTCTGTACTCTATGCACTGAGTGCATTTATACGCTATCGGGATAGTCCTAGCATCTACGGTGTCACGCCTCTGTGATGGGGACTTCTGCTATTCATTCGAGCCTTATTCGTTATCGTCTTCCAAAATTCTTGATATAATCAGCCAGGTAGATTCATATAGGTCTATTTTAGATTAGAAATTTTTCAGGAAGAGCGATAATTTGTAGGGGGGGCAAAAAACGACCAGTTTCATTTCCTTGTGGTGTTTATTACCCTGCACTAGAGTGTATTTGTAGACGTGCATACAAACATCTGGACAAGCGATGCGGTCCTGTCAAAATCCGTCCGTAATTAGTAATTACACTATAATCAAATACTTTTCGACCGACATCCTACAGCAACCCTCTTCAGGTCAGTTTTTATTTTTGGTCCTTGGGGCTAAACAATACAATGGATCCCATCACTGACACTGGGGTGCCAGCCGGTAATCTCTTTGTTTGGATGTAAATACCATCAGAAGGTCAGATTTTCGCAAAAGAATACTAGGGATTCGTAAATAGCTGTAATATCCCCATATATTTTGATATCCGAAGGCGGGCGGACTGCACTTCAAGACCTTCGGGATGAGCTTGTGCCACTATATGGGGACAACTTTCACTGTACTTGTACATCAAGCCTTAATTTATGACCATACACAAAATGTGCGGCCAGAATGAGTCTCAGACATACAAATATACCGGGATATTAACATCAGTTTTCGCCGTTGCTGTATATCAATATACTGCACGTTCTCACTGGGCTTGAATAGCTGCGGGAGCTGAGTCAGTCCTTGTTGACATCCACATGTTTGCTCCAGCGTCTCACGGTCCGCCAGCTGTCAATCAAACCCTGCATTAATTTATATTGACACTCGACAGAGAATTGTTCACCCCGACTCAAAATCTTGTTTCACACAAAGTAAGTCTCCAGAACAGATACGACTCGACCTTTGATAACTTCGATTATTGCAGTTCATGAGTTGTACCTGTCAAGATAAACCTGATAATTTTGGTGGCGTCCTTTCTGGTGGTATTCAAAATGTTAGCGCTCTCCTTCCGCTTCTAGGAACAGAGCAGTGTGAGCGACACACTGGGTCTGCTCTCGAAAAGGGATGGCTCTATGCCTCGGCCACCGTCCTCTCATTATTTGGCTGTCTCGGGATTGCCAAGGTTGGCGTCGCAACTTTGCTTGCTACTCTCGTGATCGGACCTTTCTACGGAATGAAGTGGCTGTCCGACGCTGGTTTTAGCACCCGGGGATCGGTGTCGTCGATGGTGACTCTGGACAGAGAGACAGGTCAATATGGTGCTGAGGCTGCACTAAAAAAACTCCTGAAGGACAAGCACATTGACGATGTGAACTCGGTGAAGGGTGTGAGCTTCAGCACCGTGAAAAAGGTGGAGGCCGCTTCGATCAAAGCCAGGGGGGACGGGCTGACTGAAAGTCTCCGAGTCATGAAGCTTCGCATGATTGTGAGTTCCATTGCCGGATCTTTCATTGCAGAGATTGAACGGTCTGATGCATAGGTATACTTCTACTCATGGAACACAATGCTTCTTTTGACATCTATTACGAGTGCAGTGCTTGGGTGCACTCCATACCTCCTCCTCATGAACCATCGGTGGAGTCATCCGCTATTTTGGGTATTTCCCTTGCTCCGGACATTCGGCTCTTGTGCTTGCGTTGTATCTATACAACGCGCACTCCAGCGGAGAATACATCGCATTGTGGAAATGAGCCTTGTTTGGATGCAAGCAGAGAAGAAACATGGGTTGGAGGCTGATCAGAGTAAAGATGTACTTGAACGACGCATATGCAACCGTATTGATCTTCAGTCCAAGCCAAACTCCTGGAGATGGCGGAGGTCTTCGAAACCACCGAGCGATGCTGAGCGAGCGATTGGAGAGGTGAACTCGCCAGTTTTCCCCTTCTTCAACGATTCACTGTCGTCCCTATCCCCGCTATCCTCCATGCAACCGGAGCCCAAGAACTCCCTTCCGATTGAAGACTCTGAAGTCCAACGTCTTTGCGACTTGCTGAAGACGGACTGGGGTCTACTTCTTGACCAGATCATCATCTTCGTTAGCATCCCGATGATAGTGGCTGGATACGTCGGCTGCTTTAGTCTTGTCGGACAGAGCGAAGCAACAGGCGCCCCATACTTGTGGCTTGGATTAGAATCGGTTCTTTCCATCATCCGCATGTTTCTTTGGGGATGGAATCCAGGTTGGGATGAGGGTACAGGTCTGACGTTGTCGTTGAAGCTGAAAGAGACGGAAAACATTTTTCCTCGTGTCACTTCTCCGTGTCATGCCGAAGAACTTGGCCTTACGGGGGAAAAATCACTTCATACATTTATTCTTCAGACAGAGGCGGATTTTCTTCGTTCGGCGGCAGCATGCATTGGACCATTGCAGCGATTCGAGTCGAGTGCCCCGATAGCGCTGTTTTACAGCATATTGATCAAGAACAGAAGAAAGTGTCTCTATACTACAGTCTCTCTCGCAAATTCGCGCCGCTCAATTACATTCACCACCGACGAGAAGCATCCCACCATTTTCGCCACCACGATCATGACCAACCCATTGACAGGTACTGTCTCTGCTAATGCCGGCGAACGAGCTCTTCCTGGTGTAGATCCGTTCATCGACACTGATCTCTACAGGCAAGTGGTTACACATTCACGCCTTCTCAACCACAGGCTGTTTTGCGGACGACTAGATCACAATTTATTTGTAAAATGGAACCTTATTAGCTCTCACCAGCCCCAAGATGCGGACAGCAGAGCATGTGAATTCAACAAATCGCTACATGACATCGAAGGACGATACATTGATGTTCGTTTGAGGCGAATACTCAAGTCCCAGATCTATTTGTCGAGAGGTATTATCCTCGCCACGCGCCACGTCTTGGATAGCCCGTCTGGAGCTTCATGGGATTCTCGCTATCCCAGATCCCTTCATGACGAGATCCTACTACTCGCAGAGAGCTTTCTTCTCGAGTGCATGATATGGGAAGAAGAAAGGCCTGTCGGGAACGAGAAGGAATGCATACAGGCAATGCAATTACGGGTTTCCAAGGAAAAAGAAGAGGCGATCACACGATATCGCGCATACAGTTGGGATACACTCGACGGTATCGAACACCATATGGCAGAAGACTGGAATAGAGCGCTGCATTTGTTGATTCAACTTCGCATATCGGAGAATCATCGCACCAGAGTTACGCCATTTCTGGAAGCATGGAAGCACTTGCGCATTTCTGCCATTGTTGAAAACTATCCCCTTAGCTTTTGGCATCGCAAACCCTTGGCGGCTATCATGCGCCACTCGCGGCATTCCGACATGGAGTCTCACCTCAGCCGACTCCTTAATCACATGTTCCTCCGAGTATATCACATCACTACAGCTGATTTGCGGTCCATTATATCAACGGGATTCTTGAGGAGAGATCTCAGGCCCGAGTCAACTTTGCGTGGCCCATACGTTCATGCGGCTGGCATAGATGCTCTAAAGGACGATCAAGATTGGCGTCACGTCACTAGCCTTCAGTTGAGCGAAGAATTATTGCAGAAGGTACTTGGACGCTGCATTGATATTGGTGAAGACGAAAACGAGGATGTTAAAGAGGCAAGACGCTATATTCTACCCCCCTATATCACCACCCTCATCGTTGTCGAGACGGCCTCTTCAAGTCATCTCCAACAAGAACTCACAAAATTAGCAAAATCTAATCCGAGTTTAATATGCCTTTCCACGGGGACACGCGATTATCCAATAGCAGCATGTAGTATTAGTCACTGCATTGCCATTCGTGAGAATCGCAGCCGGTGGAGAAACAGGGCATTAATTAAAGGTTCTGAGTTCACCTCAAGCATTGGATTTGAAAGTTGTACATTGGAAGAGATATACAAACCGCTACGCTTTCGATCCAGCTTGGAGGATCACCAACCTCACTATCCCATTGTGGAGGCATATGGCAACCATATCAAGCTGAACAGCCGGGGAAGGTGCTTGGTTTTGTTTTGTTCTGCACGGAGTGGAAAGATGACGATCACAGCATCTATTCACACACACCACCCAATGCAAATCACATGTGCAATCCAGAGCGATCAAACATCATTTCCTGAGATATTGGCTTGGACTAAACAGGACTCCGGCTTGGATGAAGTCTCGTTTGACATGTCGGATGTTCCTCCAGGATGTGGTGAGGTCCTCATCTCGGCAGTACCACTCAAGGCTTCGGGGAGGACGGAGACATACTGGCTTGACTACGAGACAAATCCATTTTCACACACTTGGGAGATACATGGACCTGTGAACATACAATGGACGCCTGAAGAACGGGATTCATCTGTGATGCAAACAGGCTCCAGTCATGAGAACCCCAAAGGTGACGATAAAGCTAGAGAGAAGACCATGGAAGATCCCGAACATCAGCGTTTGTCATCAATGGGGCAACATAGCAGTCGTAGCGCGCACATAGAAGACACCGAAACGGGTGATTGAAACAATGGATACAATAGCTATCATGAACCTGTAAGTATGGATTATACTTGAGATCTAGTTTCTCAAGTTGATAACGAGATCACATATTCCTCCCAATCCTTATATTCACATATATCTAATCATATCGTTCTGAATGCCTTGGCGATGCCAAGGACGGTTCAATCAAATCTCAACCTGTGCAAGCGGTCTATGGTTCATTCCGGGTAGTGACTGTAGAAAATGAATAGTGCGCTCTGGACCTCTGAGCGCTCGAGTCAGAGGTCTGTTGATATAGGCGTGGAATTTGATTTCGATAGATGCTATTCGACAATTATATACCATGTGGCCGACGTTTGATCTTATCCAATACGATTTACTCGACCCGTACTGGCGGTGGTCGGTGCGCAACATCGGAGATTCAGATAACTTGAAGCCGTACGTCTAAATTCCCACTCTTTTCTTCGTCCCATCACCTTCATCACCTCCCGATCACCTCCATCACAGCTCATTTTCCTGCTTTTTCCTCCCGGCACTTGCCCTCAGCAGTCCCTTACGGTCTCGAGCAAGGATATATTCTAAATACACCAATATTCTTTGGCTAAATATTTCACCGTACTCTACGTGTTTTTTTTTAGCCTACGCCAGACAGAGCAAGGCATCTTTATGATGACCCCCAACTCTTACACATTTTTTTCATCGAGTTTCTCGCAACCGATCAGGAATGTTCCACTCTAGCTCGAGATGACAGCGGAATACACCGTTACTTTGACTTTGATGAAAGGAGTTCGGTACAGAGTATAGATCTGTTACACTTTACCACTTTCAGGCATCCAAGTCATCCCGCAGGTTAAGCTCGTAGGCTTGGATTTTCGAGATGGATGGCCTCAGGCGCCAGCGATGCTCTAACCCTACGGTAGCCCTAACTCTTGGACTAGGGCGAGCAGTTTATCTTCTCCCTTTCATCGTCTCCCTGCATCTCAATCTCCATGAAACACTCTGTACCTTTTCAATTAGCTAAATTGGCGCAATATGATGATACCAAGGAGGCTGGTACTATGGGGTTCGACGTGGTACGTTTCCTCAGCCGCCCGAGTGTTGACTGTCATCCACAACTAAATCTTTCATAGACGCGAAGACAACACATCCCCGTGCAGATAATATACCCAGAACAGTTATAGTAATTCTCGAGAGGCAATAAGAACGCATTTAGACGAATATCTGGTGGCTTGGTCTGTAGGAAGTTTGAGTGCGGCACGGAGTCAGTACCTTTCTTGGTGTCGTCCTTTGTCTTCTCATCGCCGACGCCAATTTCAAGTATGTACACAAGTGCTGCTTATCCAAGGATACCTAGAGGTTGTCAGTTCGAAGAAGAGAATAGGTCTATCTGCACGCAGCGAAACATTTACTACGACACGTATGCATCCCATATTTGACAGTCGGAGTGATCCTTAGATACTGATTTATTCTGTCATCTAGCTATGGCTGAAAATGATTAATGAACGTCGAAAACAGGTGATGTTTGCCTGGGAACATCACTGCTCAAACAACTACGCTAAGGAGCCAGATTATTGTTCGAACGATCGTTCGCACTATTGAATCCGGTGACGACTTCTCGGCTGCTCGTCAAACGGTGTGGATATGAGCCTTGGTGTGGACACGGTACATTGCCCAGATACACCTTTCAAATACGTTCACCTGATTTCCGAGGCAGTGAATATTTGGATCACAGGACGAAAACTTTCGCAAAGATTGATCTGTCGTTTCTTCTTCGTCTTCTTCCCATTGCACCTTTCTTCCCTGTTGAACGTATCCAGTACACGTCTCTCCCTCGTTTTGGACATCCCTGCTATCCTCACCGACGTTCCAAGCAGCACGGTGTCCCCTGAGCCATCAACTATAGCTACGAACAGTAGCTTGCTCGTTCACGATCCTCTTAATCCGACCGCCGCCATCCACGGCTACATCCCATCTTGTTCGCTCTTCGTGTTTGGGGGTTATCGATTGTATCCGAAACATCATTGGTCGTCTATCTCGCTTGAGAAGAAGTGGTTGATGTCATGTACGAGAGGACGGTAACGTGTTACTCGTGGGAGTTGCGGGGATAGAAGGCGGTGTGGATAGATCGGGAGAGATCAAAGGCAGGCGGTTATGGTATATCTCGAATCGGATGTACGTTGTCCTTTTACGAGGGAGCTGAGTGTTTCCGATGAGCTTGATAGATCTCAACGTCGAACTTGAAAGATAAATCTATCCACTACCCATATTTCCTCTTCCGTGGCGCTTGTTATTGCTTGCCGTCTCGATATTTGCCTTCGTATTATGGGTACTGCCAAAGGCGTAAGGCGGAAGGATGCAATGGTCGTCTGGTTGATGTGATGTGATGTGATACCTGCTTACCACCGAATTGCTGTGCTTGCACACTATCCCTTTGCACCTCCTCTATCTATTGTACATCAGGTGAGGCATAGCCTTCGTTTAATATATTCCTTGACTCCTGATATTGACATGCTCCATCATGCCGAACGGTTCTGCTGCACAACCTTCTCGTATCCACCCAACATTAGACTCTTGTCACAACGACTGAAAGCTCATTGGATCGCAAGAATTATTCGAGACATTCAGTCACTTCATTCCGTCTGTCCTAATGCTTATTCCCACTTATCAGCGGAAGATTGTATGTGAGCCATACAATCGCGAGTTTGAGTGCCGGAGTAGTAAGAAGGAAACCATTGTCGTATCTAGACTACGGTATATCAATTGTGCTTTTCTGGAGAAAATGCTTACCTGTCATGAAATAGGGATCGAGGACGGCTCTCAGCGCAAACATCATTACCCACATCACCGTTGTTCCTACCCGTCTCGGACTCCCAGAGCTCCTTAGACAGAATGTTTGCCTGGATTTGCCTGGGAAGATCACTGGAGATGTACTCAAACGACTACGGTAAATCAGACTATTGCTCGAGCGATCGTTCACAATATCGAGTTTGGTAACGAAAGTCTTAGCTGCTGCTCGTCAAGCGAACAACTTGGTGCAGATACCAGTAGCTGTGTGAGTGGCGGCGTAGACACGGTACGTGATATACCTTTTACACATAGTACACCCACCTGACTTTCGAAGAAGCTGCCGCATAGACCGAGTTGTCATGTTTCCTTCATTCCTTCCTTGCCACACCATCCCCGCTGCACCATCCGGTACGCACCTCTCCATCGCTTTGTACATTCCTGCCATGCTCTCCATCCTTCCAAGCAGTTTGATGTCCCGTAGAGTCATCACAGACGATTGTGCCCATGTGAACGTTTGGATCACAGAAGCTCCCGCAGATTGATCTCTACCATGTCTCTTTCGTTCCCTTCTCGCCGTGTACTTCCCCATTGCACGTATCTGGTACGCACCTTTCCCTCGTTTTATACATCCATTTTCATTGTACATCCTGGGAAGCATAGCCATCGACACCTGATATTACTGTTCATCCCTCATTTGTATACGCAAATTTTGCCTGTGAATACGTTGTGCTGAACAACTTGCAATGAGAACATCCGAATCGCAGGTGAATCAACGTCCTGATTGGCGCCATTAATGTAACATGTAACTCACGTTGTCTCATCTAAAGCGGCGACTGATGCTTGTTGGTAACCTTCTATCCCGAAAATATCGGGAAGATGGGATGTCCAGAACGCCGCGATGATTTTGAATATCGGTCGGGATCGAGGACTGAACCGAACAGAAGCATAAGCAATATCATCGATCCATGAGCCATAGCATGTAGAAGGCGCTCAAAATTCAAAATGGAGAAAATATCGAGTACACCCAAACGTCTAAGTTTCATTTACGAACCGTGGAATATAGATAAGTAGTACATTGTTAATTTTGTAACAATTCTTACATTGCATCATCATAATTAGGAGGAAAATGAATGACAATAGCACCTTCTATTTGTTCTTCAGGGTCTTCGTTGCTCCTCCGAGTCGCAGGTGGTCTCCAACCACTGTCATCATGAAACCGAAATAACGTCTGTCTCTCCGGAGATGAAGTGGATGTTTGCTGAGGATTCACCACTTCGGAATCCTGATTGTTAAGCCTTCGTGGTTGCTTATGTGCGTTAGATTGCTCCAAGAAAGGCTTCTTCCCGCTGAACCTGTCTGGCTTTGTCGGATCTGTCATACAGAATGGCAAAACAGTCCCTTCATTCCTCATTTCTCTTGGCCGACGTCGCTTGGGGTATATGCACAAGCCAATTACGAGCGTTACAACGAGAAGGATCAGCCCAGCAGTGACGACGATTATCGTTGGACTATCCGATCGAGATGTGTTGGTATTATTGGAGGATATCCAATTCGAACTAAGCGAGGTAATGTCAGATACAGACGGTTTCATGATAGAAATATTTGATCTACCTCAAAGCCGCGGAAGTAAGAGTATGAGTTTCCGTCACAGTCTGCCGTCCGACACGATCCGTAATCGCGGAAGTTGTGGTTATGACTGTCACTGGGGGTACACTCGTCATGAAATCCGGAGACGGTAGAACAAGCTGATCGCTTGCTCCTACTATAGTCGTCGCGGAGGACAAGGGAACAGAGTTTGATAACCTTTGTGGTGCGAGAGAAGCTGTCTCGGTGACTATAATGTTCAAGCTGTCATGCCTGCAACGTCTAACACTGTGCATGTGCTTACCTGTGATATCAGGAGCATTCAAGTTCTGATCGCAAGCCGGAGTACCCGAACGTGAGATTTCTTGATGGTCAGAAGGGCCCGTGGCCATGGCTGCAGAATCAATCAGTACACTGAATAAGGCACGGTCAAATTTGCACTTGCGATTATCCTTCATGGTTATCGACATTGTCGTGTGCAGCTGGATCGTCACTGTTGGAATCAACGTGTTAGGCAGAAATGAGTTGAACATATATCCACTTACTTGACGTAGAGATCGACTCATGATTACTGGTTGGTGTTGACTTTAGGAGTATCAACCGCGCATCAGGTGATTCTGTGTCGAGTGGAGGTCCGAAATCCACGGTAGCTACCAGGTAGCTAGCTGGTCCAGGACATTTGGAGTCTCTCTGAGCAGTTGGCGTGGGCATGTATCGTGTGCTTCGGCTGCGACCACTTGGATTGGTCGTGGATCTCGATTGCTGGGCTACCAGTTAAGGGCGAAATCAACTCAGTCTTGGACCGTGCAGCAATACGTGGCTCCTTACTTGTGTACTTTTCATCTAATTGTGAGCAGGAACATCAGGGATTTCATCGAGTGTAGTTTTGTCGGGGTTCACATACCTTGAACACAGTCCATGGTCGATACCTTGCCACAAGATGTAGACGTAGAAGGAGCAGCCAACAAAGAAAAGTGGTCTTATATGCGTTGGGATTGCTTACTTCATTTATTAATGGAAGTAGATGAGATCAATCAGATGTTACCATGCATGATGTAGGAATACCAGGGAGAAATTACCTCTCGGACAGTGCCACACGCATTTCCTGAGGCCCGAAGAAATCGTCCATAACAGATACCATAGCCGAAGAGCTCATGAAGAGAGCTCGAACTTAGCCAGAAGCGCAATCCATGGTTGGCTGTACCAGGAGCCATCATTTTCCGGTGATTAGAAGCCATGTGTCCGGTTAATTTGACCTGTTTTGGTAACCCACGCTCGAGAGCAAAGCGCTTCCGCGACTTTGATCGCATTCAACTTCAGAAGCCCCGATTACCGCGCTTTTGCTATCCGGTTCCACCGAGGTGGCAAATCTTCCATGAGGGAGTAGGATAGCGGGCTACCCAGCTCTGCGTGCAGGGGAGGAGATATGTGTCATTCATTTCTCTTGACATTGAATTTGTATACTGATTGGCTTTTAGTAGCCCATGCCACACACGTGCCTAACAGGCAGTGACAGTTCCAAGACAGTTCTATCTACTTCAACCATGTCACTGCACCTTGTTCGTGTACTTGAATTTACGAAATCTTTGCAGCTATTTACGAATCCCTAGAAACATTTTTTCGAAAATCGAGGCTTTTGATGGTATTTACATCCAAACAAAGGGCTCCACTCGGCCAGACACGCCGACCCAGTGCTTGTTCGCGCTCGCGTTGATTTCCTCCCCGCCGACTTCATGTGAAGAGGTACGGAGAGGGACTGTATTTCACTTGAGTTTTCCTCCTTGACACAGAGATTGAGTCGTTATGTATCCCTCGAAATCCATGCTTAGCTGCCGGTCTCATTAACTGACATCAGTCATTGAAGTTCCGCCTGTTTTTCGTGGTTTCACCGACGGAAGCAGCGTGAATGGTGTTCTATATAGCATGGCATTTCACTCAGATATCATGTTTTCTGACTATGGTGGCGGTAGTCAATGTACGGTTGGCTACTGTGGATGTGACTCCTGCAAGCGCCAGACAAGCGCTGGGTCGGCGTGTCTGGCCGAGTGGAGCCCTTTGTTTGGATATAAACAAAAGCCTCGATTTTCGAAAAAATGTTTCTAGGGATTCGTAGATAGCTGTGATGATAGCGGGATAAATCATTGCTTTGTGATTAGCTGGAGCTGCGGAAGAGCTCGGCAAAGGGTGAAGATCTATCACATATTGTTCAAGTCGAGACGCGACTATCGTTCATAAGCGCCGCGGCTACGGTAGGCGCTGAGTAATAGCCCTAACCCTAGTCAAAACAACAGAAGCGAAGCAGCCACGTCTTTTCTTCCTTGTCGACTTCCAGCATCTTCCTGCATCCCAGTCTCCATGAATCACTCTAGGGCGTTCCATAACGGTTGAATGTGCAGTATGACGTGGCTGGTAGGGAACTTGGACACGGTACGTTTGCTTAGTCTCGGAGAGCGTACTGTCAGACTCATCGTTTGGCGTTTATTCCAGGCTGCACTGGTAGCCGCCCTCTTACTGAGAGGTCAGCCAACTGCTTTGATATAGGAACCTAAGAAGACAACAAACCTCCCCGCCTCTTTAATCTATCCTTACTCCCCGACTTCCATGTATCTCCACGCTCCATTCACAGGATGAACGAATGCGTTGTCTACCGAAAGGGTTTCTGGTCAGCGACTCTAACAGCACCATGGAGAAGATGTACCTTCAAACTTATCGGATCGCTCGCATCATTATGTTTAGTGAAAAAGAAGGTTTGGATGTGGCCCTGTGGGCACCGTATGTTTTACCCAGATTCAGTTTAGATCCACTTCCCTCACTTTCCCAACGTAGGGTAAAGCTGGACCAAAGAAACTGCCCTCATCTGAACCTCCCACAAATCTCATTATCATCACAGCCCTCTAATCCTTCAACGATAAGCTACGAAAATGTGTCCTTCCCCATTACATAATTCTTTCTTTCCCAATTCCAACTTCCTCATGTGGTAGATCCACAAGTTTCTATAGTATGGTCCTTTCAATGGCCGGGGGAGCTCTGCGGGTGCCGAGAATGGAGCAGCTGTCGGGTCTACACTGCAGGGCATACAGCACACTCTCGCTGCTACCTCCTTTCTTCTTTTCATGCTCCAAGGCGACGTGCCTGCTTTACACCTTCCATCATGCGCTCGCTGATTGTTTTCCCCCTATGGTTGACCTTGGCGTTCCTGCAGCGTGTAGTTCTTCGATGTCGGTGAATGGAAAGAGGGTTCACTTGGGCTAGTCGTAAACCGCATGCCTCATATCTGCTTTCCCCAAGGCAGCCAGTTTAGCGCTCTCTTCTCCGTTCCTAGACTATCCGTTTACATGGACACCTCTTACCGCGCACATACTCTATATGTCACCCCCCGACTTGCAAGCGCCTGCGGCCATGTCTTGCGGTTATCGAGGCTTTCTGACGAACTTGACAGATTCCAAGGATCCCAATAAGTCACTCAAACCTATCTCTCGTTTCATCAACGGCAGTTGGTATACGGATACCGAAAAAGTATAACTGGTTGGATCAGGTCTGAAAGCAGGATATATACCAGCCATCACGCTACTGTATGATTCTCCCTAGAATACACAATCGTTCACGTTCCTTTATTATTCGCTTATCCTCTATTGGGTTTGATGCGTCTTCTATGGGCCCTAGCTTTATTTTCTTCGACGCTAGATATCACCTTTCAACTTTCAACGTTCTTTTTCTTGGCATCACGGGTCATCATTAGTGTATTAGTATGTGATACACGGTCCGCGGGACGGGTTGATCTGCCCTTTCCGCTTGAGCTGTCACATTCCTGATTCCTTGACGGTTTGTGTCGATTACTTTCTTTCATGATGCATGCGTGGTTGCGTGATGCAGAGCACAGCTTCTCTTTTGCTGTTCGGTCTTGGTACGTCTATCACCCTCATGGGCTTCCGTCAGAGATATTGACAGGCTACCCCTTTCCCAGCTGGCAGACCAATCACTGTCGAGCCCATTTTTCAGCATGGTATGTACTGTTACAGATTACTTGGATGCATAAACTGACACGCTGACTCTTCAAATAGTAAGCATCGGTCTTCATTAGACGTTGTCCTAATTATGAATGCGGTACCTGCAGCATTCGGGTATTGTCATCATTCACGACGAGTATCATATCAGAAAACCCACTTTTTGGTCTCTTCGTAATCCTTGTAACGCAAAATGTGCCAATATGCAAGAGCAAGCTCAAGGTTTGTCGGATAGGATGGTAACAGCCCTTGTTGTATCTCGGAACAGCAGTGGGACATCCAACACTTCAACCCGGTTGCGGACGCTTTGAAACGATTCAAATCATCCGACCGGCTCACTTCGGTGAGCGGAATGCACAGCTTACCGTTGACATACAAAAGGTGACGAGCTCTTCAGGACTTCGCTCGAGATGACACTGACCTTCGAAGTACCCGAAGTCCCTGGTGCAATAGTAGCTTCAACGTTTGTATGTAACCCTTTATCCTGAATGCTCTGCGTATAAATCGCTCACGAATCTGTTGGTAGGTATCTGCATTGCTCTACGGTATAGCAACTAACAGCATCGCGACTCCAGTCCATGCTGATTTCCCCTCAGGCTTCTATTCAGTTTTGTTCATTCAATGCATCTACATCCTTTTAAAGCGAAAGCGAGACAAGAATTGGTTACGCATCTCCCTTCTCTCTGCAATTTTTCTTTTCGCAACCGTCACTGTTGCCATGGGAGTGTCTGTGGCGATTGAGACGGTCGGAGGTCGCTCGAAAGCTTACAATCATCTAATCATGTAAGTGAACATTGCATATACCCAGCAAATGCGCACTGAGCGAATCATATCAACAGAAACAATGCAACAAGAACTGTCATGCTATTTCTTGCAAAGTAATCTTCTGATAAGTAGAAGAGTATTCATATCTGACTATGAACTGTCAGCCTCGTCGGAGACGTGATATTAGTGAGTCATAGTGCACCACTTGATATATCCATTCTGTCAACCGACCGAGGATTAGCTTTGGCGATGTTACGTGGTCTGGGGCCAGAGATACTTGATAATCATTCTTCCGGGGAGCCTTTGTTTCATCAACCACGGTACGTTTGACGCCTCTAACAGAGTAGTCGGCTACTTACTGATCCTTTCACTAGTGCTTGCATTAGTTGTGATTGCACTCTATCGCAGCGGCTCACAATTCCCAAGCAGTGATATTTCTGACGGGTCCATCCGTGAATATCCTTCCAAGACAGGCAACTACATCAATTGCGGGCTGTATCTGGGTACGGCTTTGACAAACACGATCATCACAGCGTTGATTGGTGTGCCTTACTCCCCTCTTCAAGCTTCTCGTGCTTGACGAACTGTCAGCTATCAGAATCTTCCGCGTGTCGCGTGAATCGGGTACAATTTTAGGGAGAACATGGAGGAGACTGTACAATCTTGTTATGTCTATCACGTACGCTCGTGAGCTCTACGGAAGCATAGCCATTGACACAGACTTTAAACAGCATCGAGTCCGGCATGATATACCCACTCGTACTGTTCATCTTTGCCGCAATAACGGCGGAGGCAATTAGGAGACCCAACATCACGCTGTCAATAGCTGGATCTATCATTCAACACACGCTCATTCAAGTATTGGTAAGTGTCTTAGCATATATTATTGTCTGTAATTCATCAAGTACCGAGTGATGATCAGGGAATCTCGCAAACCCTTATCATCGTCCGTATTGCCTTAGGTCTCAGCTTTACAAAGACAGAAGAGGCGATTTCCATTATACAAGCACAGCAACCTAGATCGACTTCATGGCCGACCGTTCTTGACGTGTCGCCCAACTCTGGCAGGTCCATAGAAGGCGCGTAGATTGGGCTTAGTTGCGTGTGGACGGGGGCTAAGGAATGATGTATAACGTTGTACAGCTGCTAATACAAATAAAAAATCAGTGAAATTGCTTAGCCGCGCGCGTCAACGGACGACCAGCCCTGTAACCAGTATTCATGTTGAATCCCTTATCCCTTGCTTCATTCAAAGTCGCAGGTATGTGAAGTAGATCTACTGTAATGTCAAAAGCGGTGTATCTATGCCAGAATGACGGAGATACAGGACTCAAACGTACCTTTCGATCAGCGAACTTGACTACGAATTGGTGTTCTTTCATCATTCGCTCTATCTCGCTACCTCGCTGTCGATCCTACAACTGAACGGCTAGATGCCCAAGTCTCGAGTATAAGACCAGGTCAATTGGAACAAGATCAGGGCCTTCTAGCCCACATCAGCACCTCTTTCTATCACAGTTTATCCGATGCCGTCTGTCCTCTCGTGAGTAATCGGGCGACTTGAGTCTGGTAACGACCTTACGTATTCCCTCACAGTCTACTCATTTACCTCCAAATGAACGTCTTGCTTGGATGGGCATTCAGCATCAAGTTATCAGACTCACCAGTAATTGTTGGTCAACCGAGCACATTTCTCTGGAGTTGGAGTGTCACTGATCCTCGTCTCATTGGTGTCGGGATTCGGGAGAACCGACGACACGATGGTTGTCCTTCGGTCGAATCAGAGCAGCAATTGTACACCTACTTTCAACGGGACGACATAGTAACTTTTGACCTGAAAGTCATGGATCAAGAACTAGAACCAGATAATACGAGACACGGTTCAGAGAGCTTTGTAGCGAGGCAGCCGGGGTATGCACCACAGATCCTGTTTTTATCGGGAGATGCTTTTTTTTTTTTTTTGCCTTGCTAGGCCTTTGATTCTATGCGCATACTCATACTACATTCAAGGGTTATTTTCTTTTCATTTCCTTCATCAAAGTAAATACTGAGCAACGACAACCTTGGTAGCTTGTTCAACGTTACGCAGGTCGGAGCCTCAGAGACATTCAGGGCCACCTTTTTATCCCAAGTTACACCATCCGAGGATGAGAGACATGCTGCTGAACGGTTAAGTTGAGCACCTTCATGTCGTCCTGACTGCCACTGAAGTGCCAGTAGACCTTCACGGGCAGTTGTTATTGGCTGCTCCATTGGTGGTGGGATCGCGATACTCTTCTCTACTCATTTTTGGATTGATATTTCGCCGAAAGAGGCTTCACCGTGAGATCCAAAGCCCTTTGATGGCTTTGGAATCAGTAATCGACCCGTACATGGAACGGTTCATCCCCAATTCAGCCACTAAATCAGGCTTAGGGAAGATGAATGGGAATATTCTTCCTCCACCTCGACAACAGGTAGTCTACCATACTGACGCCTGTGGCTGGGGACCGACGAGGATACAATCTGGGCCTCCTTCGAGTATATTGCATGAGCCACCAGACTACGAGATGGTGATGGGAACATGATATAGGAGAAAGTTATAGCTTGACCAAGTCGTTTGCCAAGAGCTAAAACATTTAGGATTTACACTTCCTTCTGAAAATTCATCTAATTTAGCAAACTTGAAGAGGTTGCAAAGAGGCTGACAGAATTGAAGTCTGGGAGAATAGAGCTTCGACGGTTTCGTAAACCAGGCCAACATTCATTGTGCGGCCGAGATCGTAAAGCAGACCTGGCGGGCAAGACTAACGTACTGTTGGTTGATTCAAGGGTGATTACTAATTGAATAACAAGTCGTTCCACACCACCGTCACTTGCTCTAAGCGACAAGCTCCAGTAAAAGTGAACGAGGCAAGAATAAAATCGATATCTTTCTACTTGCACCTCCTTATGGTGTCCCCCCAATCAATTGGACGAAACCAGATGCTGGTGGTCTCTCCGTGGGTTCTACCCCTATCACCCTTCCAAATATTCAAGTGCAGACTCGCTCTTGACAAATAGGACCTGTCCGACTCCTAGATGGCAATGGCTCGGCTGTTGTTCAAATCTGATGGTCTTGTTCACTACTGTACATGCTCGAACTGTTGCTCAAGAAAGCGAGTCGACAGTCTGTGTTGGCTTTTAGTGTATTACTCCGACTTCCTCAACTAAGGTTCTCGATTTCCCACCATCGCCCCCTCTAATTTGATTTTGATTTGGAGGTACAAGTTCCTTCCATCGAACTTCGTGCGGCCAGGAGACAATAATTAGGGCTGTGTGAAACTAGTGGAGGATTAATCCCACTAGCTGATATTCCTGTGTCAAGCCGAGACTTGTTCAAAAAACAAACAAACGATTATTTGAACATCGTAATCTGAGAAAGCGTACAAACACGAGGATGACACGGAGTTATTGGGCAACGAATGAAGAAGGCTATGTCTTTTATATTGTTCATACACCGTTCTCGTTCACCCCGATCTCACCACATGCTCATATTCTGGTGGTAGATCATTCACGCGGCCTCGACCTCTGTCATTTCGATGCTCGCGTGCCTTGGTATGCATTGCGCGGCGCGGTTGCTGTGCCCCGAGTGTAATCGGATATGGATCAATTATTTGGTTCATCGGTGGTCGTCCCGATCGTAGTCGGCGTCTGTATAACACTATGGTGACAACTGTTACAATGAAGAGAATGGATCCGAGTGTTGCACCGATGACTATGGACGAACGCGAAGCGTTGGGGCTGGTGCTTGTGAAGGAAAAGGTCACTCATCAACCATGATAAGGCACGCTGCATGGCATTACCTTATTTTCCTAGGCTCTGGCACAGGTGTGCTTAGATACGCTACCGTCGAGGTTGAAAGACTTGGAGTATTAACATGTGTCACGGTATTTGCTTCGGGGGTAAGTAGACCCAAAACAATTGAGAGGACTGGTTCGGCTTTTGAAAGGGTCAGTTATGATTCTGCCAGTGACTGAGAGGCAAAATAGGGACTTACCATCCCCATCAGGAATGATAGGTTGTCTAATCATGACTGCAAACACAGTGTAAATGGTTGGACTGGTTGGATGGCGAGAGGGAATTAGCGATATCTTGAACACATGAGACCGGTATAATATACCCTGTAACTATCTCTTATCAAAATTCAAGTTTCAAGGCGAGCTCGGACGAACAAGGGCCTCTTCTCCCGCAAGAACTAGAGTTTGGTTTGCCGGGGGTGATTGAGGATGATCGGTCATCGCACTTAAGCTTTGGAATGTGCAGCAACCATTGCCCTCGAACTTCGAGGTGCATTTTGTCCTATGCCATGTTAGTGTCTGTCCGACTGTGCTCTAGGGTACAGATTGGGTACAATTTCCCATGTACAAGCCTCGTGAGGCCGGGTGAGTGAAAAAAATCAAATTTTCTCTTGGAAGTTTCTGATCAGAGATTCCTCGCTTAGACATTTTGATTTCGCTTGGAGAACGGGGGAAGCTATCTAAGCCCAATTCTCAGGCATCACCCCATAACATAGAACATATATACAGTAGAATCTCAAGTGAGATGATCATGATTGGCTGCTTTGCCTTGAACCTTGGTTTGTCATGAAAAGGGCCGAGGGACAACAGGGGATAACCGTTGTCTGGGGTGTAGACGACAAAGGTGCGAAGACAACGTGAGACAGAACATGGGCGTTGCGGAACAAATTGATCAACCCCCGACTAACCCCAGTCTGATCTTGTTGAAAATTAGTCACATATTCTTCTTGTTGCTCCCTTCTCCGCATGGTCTGCTATGCAAGTTCCAGCCGTAGTAGCTATAGTATGCAGTGGAGAGGAAGAAAGTCTGATTCGGAGCTCTCTAATCCTATCCGGGATTTCGGGAAATGTACTGTGCTATACCAATGCTTTCGATGCAACGTACAGAGATAATATCGCGATAAGATTCTGATGCGCTCACGGCTCGACTCATCTTGCCTGTGGCCCTGATGTGCTATGTTTAAAATGGTAGTAAGCCTTGGTTTAGACAATATTGGCGACGTTCCTTCAGTGCATTAACACATCCAGCATATACCTATTTGATTTGCAATCTGTAGCAGCGACCCGGTTTCCTTGTTTACTATCTCGTCCCACCGTCATTTATAGTACATACCTCATTCGTTACTTCCGCTCCTGTTCCTCTTAAAGCTGAGTTTGTATAGCACCATCCCCTGTCATTCACTCTATCATCATTTGGATGTTATGTTATATTACCGACACCATAGCTGCGATAAAATTTTTGGAGCGGAATCGGCATCTTACAAAGCTGAGAGTATGCTTATTCCCCGGTATGGCTCGAGCTAAGACGCATAAATGGGAATAAGCTCCGGCGTCATTACTAGGCCATTATCGTCAGAAAATTTAGAGAGACTGAAGTCGGAGGTTACTATTGTGGTCATTGCCTCACCAGATCATCATGGCCACCGGGGCTGGAAGGAAGCGGAGATCATGTTCAGAAAAAAGCAATGTACTCCTAAAGGTATGATTTTGTGGAAACAGGTCTCACGCGACTCGACACTCTTCTTTAACCACTACCTCGCTGGGTAGTTTACTATAAATAACCACACGTGTTCTCTCGTTTGGAAGATATTTTAACACACAATCGTCGTCTAATTACTTCATCTCCCCAACTTCCTCTTGCTCAGTCTTCCCAGAAACGAAAAGCCAAAGTCCACTGATCACCAACCTGAGTCCACAGGCAACACCCAACGCACCTGCCGATCCAACATGAAACAACAAGATCCTCGCGCTAAACGTCCCGACAAACAAAACAAATGCCGACAACAGCTTATGATCTCTCCTGGCCACACTTTTACGGAGATGTAATAGGCTGGAGTCTGTTAGAATATCTATCCAAACAATGGTGAAGACGACTAGAACCAAAGTCAGCCTTTTTCCCTTTGCTAACGCAACAGCAAATACCTACTTGTAGACCCGAAATGCGTACCCAGCTTTTTCGCCTGAACACCCTGAACACCCACGCTAGAGCTCATGAAACCAACTCCGACAAGTGTCAAAACGTTTGTCCATGCAGGTGACCCGCGATTTGTGGCGATAGCATTAGAATGGGACAGCCAGATGGCTATTGTACCGATAAGCGTAAGCAGTGTAGAGATTAACGAGCAGAGGACAAGCCAGTAACGCTTGTGTGTCCCAATGATATCGCCGATACGACCAAAGAGGGCTGCGCTGGACATGAAAGCCAAAAGGGAACATAGAGCTTGTTGCTGGGTTTCAGAGAACGCGTGAGAGAGAGGTTTTGATGAGAGATTGAGTTCAATGAGCTTTGCTAGCGCTATGGCAAGCTGTGGAGTGATATATGAGCAATGTTGTCGGAAGACGCGTGAAGCTCGGACATACCTGGATAAAGTTTCCGGTTTGAAACCCGCACCAGACGAAGGTGGCCGAGAATGATATAGCGTCACTGATATTTGGTTAGATCAGTGAGTTTCTTGAATACGGGGAGAGCTTACATGAACCCGGTCATAAAACAGAGCCCTGTCAATGGCAGGGTGCAGCGTTCAGCGTCGACATTTTCTGTCCACCATGAACGGTAAGATATCTTGAGAGGAGACACAGCGATAGTCCCCTGCTCAGAGTCAGAGTCCCAAGTGTGTTCGATGAAGCTGCGTATGCTGTTAGACATCAGAATCAAATTGTCTTGGACACTGGATGCGAGAGGCGTTCAAATATTTAAGCTGAGGGGCTCGTGGTCATTTCCGCAGGACTTACGAGACGTTCTAAGATGACGAACACAGTCTTGGTAGGCGTTAGTAATGCAATGACGAAATGAAGGGGAATTGACCCACTTCTACGCGACTGAACGTCGGCCTGAAAGAGGATACCGTCCATCAACTGATTCGCTTCACTGACGTTGATGCATCCTTCCTCGTCGGTGATCCAAGGTATTAGACGTCATCCGGCGTAGTAGTTAAGGATTGACCTAGCGAGCACAGAATTCCTCGCTGTGCAAGAATGATTTGATATAAGGCATTTCCCAGACAATGTCTGATGGTAGCGAATTAACCTTGAATCGTGGGATGGATCATCAGAAAGAGATAATGAGGAGGATGCGGTGACGTATTGGTGATTTGAGTGGAGTAACAGTCGAGACCGTCGAAGCAGGCAAGCAAGTAGTTCCTGCGCCCGATGTCGAGTCTTGACGTTTACCAGCAAGAGAAGCAACGGTAAATAGCAAGTCAGACTGATGCTGCGGGAGTTAGTGTACCAAGGAAAGCTACTTTGACCAAGTGATGAGTTTAGAAGCACTAGGCTGAGTGAGAAGGGAATATACTTGAGCCACGCATCCGAGAAGAGAGATGACGCAGAAGGATTCACTCTGTTGTGTCAGATTATACAAAACGGTGCCAGAGTCGACCATCGAGGAGATGGACGTTTGAAGACAAGCAAGGGCAACCCTAACCCTGGCGGTGGCGTGATTTGGTTGAAAATTGATCACGCGACATCTTTTTCAACAACGACGGCGTTCTCCGGGTAGCTGAACGTTGTTGATCTTCTCTGGAGTCTTCTTCCTAAGTCCGGTCAACATCAGACGCCTCGAGCGGAGGAAGAGCAACCCTAGTCGACACAAGCACACTGGAATAGCGCAAAACAGTCAATCCCTGCTCCTCGCTTTCTACCATCGATCTTCTCCTATCACCGCTCTTTTATACCTACAACTTTCGCGTTTGCAAAACTCCATCTTCCGCCAATACGTTCGCGTGATCTTTCAGGCTCGGCCTCTTCGCTATCAGCGCATGTTAAATTCATGTGTTTGTATGGAGAAATTTCCAATGAAATGCGGTTAACAGACGCATTCTGCATCCAGCTCTTACGATACATGTAATAGCTCCCTAGACGAGACGTCTAGGTATGGTAGCTGAGAGCCTTAGTTCACCCTCGACCTGGACACAAAGAGGTTTGATAACAACGTAGGTACAAGTACTGGGCAAAATAAGACTAACGAAGGTAAAGAAATGAGCTTGTTTATATAGTGATGGTCCGGGTAAACGGGTAATGGGAGACCGGAGATTGTAAGGGATGCATAAATGTTGAGAAGCTAGCGTAGGTGTTACAATACAGCAGCAATGATAAGCAATCGAAGCAGGATAGGGAATACTTTTTGATGATCATGATGTTCTTCGCGTCTTGAGCCTTGAAAACTTTGGGACCTCGGACTTTTAATACCATAATGGGTGTAGTAACGCTTTGACCTACGTCCTCGCCGATGTAACAAGAGCACGTTACACGTGGAACCACTCTTCGCAGGGTCTGTTAGCCATTGATTCGAGGAATATCGAAGTCTACGATGCGATCAAATACGAGGCCGCCGAAGTGATGAATACATACATATCTTCATCAAGTGAGTAAAGTAGTCGAGCAAGGACCTCATATGATTAGATCCGCGAGTTTGATGAGCACAACAGGGGAAGCAGCATATGTGCTGTCGTCAGAGGATTCGGAGTGATTGCGGCCGGTTGGTCTGAACGGAGCAGAACACGCACCTAAAGGATAGATGCGCCATCTGCATGTCGCTTCATCGCTATAACGGGAGAACATGGGCATCGCCGGGCAGCCTTAACCCTTGATCGATTGGAAACTGTTTCGGCGATCTGACCGTTTGACATTTAACAGGCACGCGACATCTGGCTCGATATCCGGTAACTTACTTTCCAAGCTACGATGATCTACACGGCAGCATCATGTTGGGAAGCCATCACAGCGCTGCTTCCTAGATCCATCCTTGGCGGTATGTTCTAGCGTCTGTTTTGCCTCATGGTAGACCACAAGATGTTGTGTGGTGAAAATGCGGACATAAGAATCACATCGACATCATTGATCGTCGCTGTAAGACTCTCGGCGAGGAAGGCGAGCTCAAATGAACGAAGGCGGACATGAAGACGGGAAAGCGCCAAGACGTACGATTGCTGGGGAAGATCATGATGACGCAAGAGGAACACAAAATATGCTTTGATGGAATACAACGAATGAGCCTCCCCAACACCAAAAACGCGTGTCTTGACATCAAAGTGTCACTGTCAATGGATGCAGGTATCTCCGACAGTATGGGTCAACCGTTTCATCTCTTACACTCCTTAGGTGGTAGAACGGAAAGTAATACTGCATCACGAACACCCCTCCGACCTTGATCCATAGCATCGAAATCGTTATCGAAATACAGATATATCGCGCCGAGGCAGAAAAAGCACGGGTACCTGCTGTCTTTTTGACACGAAGGAAGGCGAGTAACAATAAGCAAAGGATGCCGAAAAGACCGAGGCACACTTGACGGAGGAATATAGCGAATGATCCTCGTTCCCAAAGGTAGCACTCCACCGTTGATAGTTCCTGTCGACGGACGAGGCCCCGGCAGGGTGGCCACCGAGAGAGCTTGCCTAGCACCGGAAACGCGTGTCTTAACACCAGACTATGAATAATGGGCACCGGAGCATAACCCAAGCGTTCCATCCGACGTTCTCTGATCAAAGGGATCGGATTCGTTATCGTGATCGCGCTAAGACAGAAAGAGAACGGGTAACCGCTACCTTTTTCACCCAAGGAAGGCAAGGAGCAATCAGCAGAGGACGGTGAAAAGACCGAGGCACACAAACTTCAGAATATCGATATCGTGTATGGTGTTCGAAGAAAGGAGGTGGAACGTCGAAGCCGAAGGGACGGACCACAACACCATGCTGTAAGTGAGAAAGTATGAAAGGTGATCTGAGAAACGAAACGAATGAGCACCGGACAAGAACTAGAGTTACGAATATACTCACGAAAGAGAAATATCCTCCTCTAACACCCCTTCATTCGTATCCACTCCGGAAACCCGAATCCATACGTTGAACTCATATCTACCGCCACCGACACGTGGTAAGAAGGTACGGGCATTGTGGCGAACGCCCGACTTCCTTCCCGGGGTGAACAGCCCAAGCACGTTTCGCCCTGCGGCATAACTACCACCAGTTCCGACACAATAACAGGAGCATGTTCGTATCCTCCTTCAACGAGCGAACCCATTTCCCAGGGCTGATTATCTGGATAACACCGCTGGACCTCCTGGTATATCCCAGAGTATGCATCCAAAACACGCATGTCTATCCGCTACTTGATGTAACACCTTTTTAGTCCGAAGCGAAGGCTTGAGAACGGCAAGGGGTAGGTGCTGACGTCCACGTAGCATGCAATGAGAACAAGGACGAATAGACGGCCACAACACCATGCTATAGGTGAGAAGGTATGAAAGGTAACCTGAGGAGTGAAAACGAATGAACAATGGATAAGAAAAGGAAGCATCAATATACTCACGAAACGAAATTTTCTCTCACGCCGCCTACATTCATATCCCATCCACCAATCTGAACCTGAAGCCATACATCCAAACAACATCTCTTCCTCATATCCACCACCACCGCCACCCACACGAGTTAAGGTACGGGTATTACGGCGAACACCCGACTTCCTTCCCAGGGTGAAAGCGAAGCCCTTTCTATACGTCGGAGATCCCAGCCCCTTCGTCATAACAGCCACCACCATCACGATAACGGGAACTTGCGTGCTCGTAGCCTCCTTCAACGAGGGCCTCTTTGCTATCAGCTCACATTCAATCATGTGTTTGTATGGAGCAATTTCCAGCAATACGCGATTAATAGCCGCATTCTGCACCTTCTGCTTTCCACCTTCCAGCTCTTAGAAAGATTCTGAAGCTTTTGACATAGGTATATCCATCCCGTTTGTTACTTCAAGTGATTTGCGCTACACGTTGAAAACGTAAAAGTGATGAGGAAAGTAGGAAGAGTACATTGTTCTCTGTAACGAGGCTTACATCGCATCGTCATAATGAGGTGGCATATCAATTACGATAGCCCCTTGTCCATTCCCTTCAACCTCTTCGTTATTCCTAGCAAGTGGTCTCCAACCACTATCACCATGGAACCGAAACATCGTCTGCCTGTCCAACATAGGTATGAGTGTTGGCTGAGAATTCATCGCCGACGCATCACGATCGCAGAAGGAATCAGAAAACCTTCGTGGTTCAACCGAGTTCCTTTGCTCCGACAAATGCATTTTCCTGCACAGTATATTTGGCTCTGTTCCATCTGGGATACGAAACGGCAGACCATTTCCTTCGTTCCTCGTTGCTCGGCGTCGCTTGTGGTACATACATAGGCCAGCAACAAGCGTTACAACGAGAAGGATAAGTCCAGCGGTAATGGCGATTATCACTGGAGTATTTGATCGAGATGTGTTGATGTTACTGGAGGATGAGGAGCTGCTAATCCATGTCATGTTAGATAGATACGATTTCATGTTTCTTCAAGGTCATAAACTTACCTTTCAGGCGTGGCAGGAATTGTTACTGTTACAGGAACGACAGTTTGTCGTCCAAAACTGTCTGCGGTTGTAAGTGTTGTTGTTGTAACTATCAATGATGGTAAATTTGGCGGAACATTCAAAGATTGGAAGAGCAGCTGACCGTCTCCTTCCCTTTCTGCTGTCCCAGAAGACAAAGGGAATGAATTTTGTATCACTTTCGACGTGGGTGAGAGTTCCTCGGTAACTGCAAGATTCAACCTATCATTCTCGCTGCCGTGTCTGACATTGTATATGTACTTGCCTGGGCTTTCAGCAATAGTTGAGCTCTGACCGTCAGTTGGAATAGTAGAAGGCAGGATATCTTGATGATCAAGATGTTCCGTGTCAATTGCTGTAGAATCGATCAGTACGTTGGATGTGGCAACCTTTGGGTTTGCACTTACGAGGGCCCGTTGTGAGCTCCGATGAAACTGACATTTTCGTTAGGGTTGCAAATAAGTCGAGCATAAAAGCGCTCACAAGAAGCTGTAGAGAACGGCGTTTGAGTACTGGTTGGCGTTGTTACTAGAAGTACGTTAGTTATTCAAGGAAATCGGGATACTTGCATTTAACGACATTACCTGGGACGGGCACGGGACTAGGCGGCTGGCCTGGTATTGGTGGGGGAGGTACATGCACAGTCCCCGGCGGTGGCGGAGCTAAGGTAACGAATATTCATCGGTTCCTTGTTTTCATAGCCAATCGATAAATCTTCATACGAGGTGGAGGAGGCAGCTCATCTGAACTCGGTTGTGCGTCATCATCATTGCAGAGTGAAATGAGCTACGTAGACGTACCCAGCAATAGAATAGCAGATAATGTCGAGTCTCTACGTGCGGCTATCGAGTGGGTATCACACTGATAAGAGCGGTCATGTATGTTTTGCTTGCCATTTGATTCCATTACGGATCTCAGTAGCTGAGCTATGAGTCGAAGACAGAATCAGCACCATTATTCCATTGTGAAGTAATAGACAGCGACGTACCTGTGCTGATTCCTTCGTCTACTCCCAAACTGTTATCAGAGACTTCCTCGAGGGCAGTTTGGTTGGGCTGCACCTACCGTCTTGCCGAGGTAGAATACAGTCTGCTCTCGACGTATTCCCACAGGCGGTAGACGCAGAGAGAAAGAGTTGCGAACAACCAAAGATAACTAGAACTGGGATTATATGTGCTGAGATTCCAGACTTTGATGTATCAATGGAAGCGGATGAAAATCAGTCAGGGCGTATGTGCGCACTTTATGAGGGTCTTACTGTGACCGTGCTAAAACAACGGAATGATGGTGAATAGATTAACATTTTGACCTACGTACTCGCCAATGTGAATAAGCCTTGTTATGCTGTAAGCCAGTCCTCACAGGGTCTGCTAGCCATTCATCCAAGGAAACGTTCCTTCAATATCAGAGTCTGATGTGACCAGGTACGAGGCCGCCGAAGTGAGGCACATATATTCTAAACAGATTAGACCCCTGTTTTGATGAACTATTATAAGCGTCGTTGGCAAGAAGCATATGCACTGTCGCCGGGGGATTCGAAGTGAATCGGGAGATTTTGAAGCTAGTAAGTAAAGGACCACGAACGCGTGCGAAGGAAAGGCACGGGCGTCCATCTGCATGTCGCTTCATCGCTATGTGGAAGGCGGGAGAACTATGGACATCACAGAGCAAGCTATGCAACCCTAACCTCACCATGGTGTTGATCGTTCGGAGATCCGACCTTGCACGTTTAACCCTCTGCCAGCTCGACATCCAGTAACTCAATTATCAAGCTACGATGATCTACACGACAGCGTCATGTTGGGGATGCATCACAGCGCTGCTTCCTAAAATCCGAGCTTGGCGATATGTAAGCATGGCAGACCACGGGATGTTGTATCACGGTGTGAATGCGTGAATAGAAGTATCTCGAAAGGTTGAAGGTTTAAACTTTAAAGGGGGAAATGCGGACATAAGAATCACATCGACATGATCGTAGCTGCGAGAGAGATAGGATCGGCGAGGAAGGCGAGGTTAAATGAACGAAGGTGAGATCACAGGGACATGAAGGCGGAAAGGTCAGGAATGAAATGCACTGTAGCGCCGAGACGGACTATTGCTGGAGAAGGTCATCATGACGCAAGACGAATGCGAAACATGCTTTGATGGAGAATTACAACGAATGTCCCTCGTTCCCAAAGATAGCAATCCCCAACGTTGAACGTTGATGGTTCCTGTCAACAGTCCACGAGCCCTGAGCGACAGGGTATACCCAACACCGAACATCAGAGTGTCAATGGATGCCGGTGTACCCGAGAGTATGAGTCAAGGTTTCATCTGGTACACCACGGATCTGCGTCCTTGGGTGGCGGAGTAAGTAGTACCGCATCACGAACACCCTTCCATGGCATCGAAGTCGTTATCAAGATCCAGATATATCGCATTGAGGCAGCAAGACCCTGAGTCGCCGACCCCGTTTTGACCCGAGGGAAGGCGAGGAGCAAAGGATGGCGAAAAAACCGAGGCACACAACGTTCGAAATACCGGTATCGTGTAGAGTGTTCGAAAAATGTAGGTGGAACGTCGAGGCCGAAGAGACGAACAACAACACCATGCTGTAGGTGAGAAGGTTATCTGAGAAACATAGCGAATGAGCACTGGATAAGAAAACACAGTTACAAATATACTCACGAAACGAAAACATCCTCTCCTTATACCACACGCATTCATCCAAACAACACCTCTTCTTCATATCCACCACCGCCATCGACAGGTTATGGGATATTACGACGAACACCCGACTTCATTCCTGGGGCGAAAGCCACACGTCGGAGATCCTAACCCCTTCATAACAACCACCGCCATCACGAAACGGGAACGTGCTCATATCCTCTTTCAACGAGGCAACCCATCTCCCCAAGGCCGATGATCTAGACAACAGCCCTTGACACCCTTTGGAAATGATTCTCCTCTTCGTATAACTCGCAGCAGAGACGCCGAGAAGGCATCCTTTCCTTCGAGAGATTCGATATGTGAAAGCGGCATTATAGACGGCGATGAAATGTTCCGTCTCCAATGTTCAGGTGAGCACGAATAAATGTTGCGACGAAGCGTTCCATATCTCCCAGCATGAGGTAGAGAAGAAAGGTATTGCCTAATCGTTTGGACCAGGTACGACTCCGACATAGCGTCGGAGTCCACAGCGGCAGCTATCGGAGAAGATGTATCGAGCGTCGAGATGGATGATCTTGGGCAGAAGGTCAAGCTGCGTGTACACCATCTGGTAATGCGGGAGACCCTAGAATTCGCAAAAGTTCAGTAAGAGCTCTACGAGGCGTTATTGGAGCTTACTATTTCCGTCTTCCTAGCCCAGCACCCGACCCTTCCTAGATGCGAAAATCACTCTACTTCCTACTTCCCGATCAAACACCCCCGCCCAGATCTTCCTTCCGTCATAATCATAACCGCCTCCTCCTTCATATACCCATCCAACAGGAACAAGAAACATGCTGGCTTGAAAAGATGTGAGCAAGGACGACGAAGGAGAGGTTCCTTCGGCTTACCATCCTGTACCCCTTGCTCCGGCTCTTCCCTCCCTCCAACTTCCTGATCGTCCCCCCGACCACTTTCCTGTACCCGAAATCGATGGGGTGTACCTACCGCACTCAAAGCCGAACACCCCCGCACCGACCATCCCCTACTCGACGTCAAACTATACAACACTAGATCGAGGACGAGGAGTAGCATAAGCAAGCTGATAACAGGCAAGAGGATCTATACCGACCTTGCCCAGTCGAAAGCCTTCGTAATCTCGACCCAGATTTGCTTGAAGAAGATGCAGAGACAAAGAGGGGGACATAACACCACGTAGCGCCTTAGCGGGAGGACTTGAAAGCCAGGGAGTGCGGGAGCGTTTCTTCCGAGTTTGAATGGCGGAGCCAGGAGGTAGAGGTATCAACATGGGTGTAGCAACGCGTTGATGAGATGGGCAGAGGGGGCGTGTACGCAGGTCTAAGAGAACGAGAGTTAGGAAGGGAGCCGGTATAAAGATCGTTTGTACTCACGAGATCGATTCTTCTCTCTATCTGGTCCAGCCCTAAGTAGCCCTGAACAAGAAGCGAGGATCGATCAAGAACGTGGAGCAAGCTGAAGGTGTGTCGAGATACTGTAGGATACACGGTAAAAAACACATCCGAAGACTTGCGAGAACACCAACGCACCCTTTACACGCCCCGGCTCTGTATATCTTCACAACTTGTCAATCTGGAAGGCCTGAGGTCAGGAGTTGCGAAAAACTTCGAACCACACACCTCTGCTTTGGACATTCCAACAATCGCAGTCCACATTCCAAGCGACATGATGGACGTCGAGGACAAAGAGTAAAAATTCTCGCGCGTGATCTATTTTCTTTGAGAATAGTTGGGTTAGGGTTACGGATTTTTCCGCTTCGGCGCCTCATCGGCTGATACGACTATGGTTTATCGGACATAAACCTGTTCATAGGGCTACACATACGAGTTCAAATCTCGCACACAGGACCACATACTCGGAATGCAGTGATATTTGCTTTGAAAAGTATCAGAAGCTGTCAAGTTGCGGTGATATGTTGCCAAGAACGTTGCTCTTCGAGGTATACCATAAAATGCACTCGAGCCATTGTATCACCTCCGTCTAACGACCCCGATAATCACCCACACGCTCTGATCATCTCCTGATTCTCGATACTGCGCTGACTCGATTTCATCAGCCTTGACACTGTTTTAAGAGACAACATACAGGGATAGGCATCTAATACTATTCTTCCCTTGGTTGACCTGGCTGAGATGAACAACTTGTTCTCGCAAGTTTTTCTGTTTATTACCCCATCTCCTGCTTAACTCAACGAAACTCAACAGATTGTCATCATTTTTGCTTCCGAGCGCTATTCCCCAGAGGAGTACCTTTATTTTGGCACGGAGGAACGACCGAGCTGGGTGAGCAGGATAACTTTTCTCACTTTGGCATGACTTGAGCTGATCCTCCAACTGAAGAAACTCGGAGTACACCTCCTTGACCCTAACGTCTGTCCAGGAAACCATATCGCCTTAGTAAGTCATCTTGTACCTGATTGAGAGTCCTCTCAGCACCCAGAGGGGTGTATGCGCTGACGGTAATGAAAGTGTAGCGATAGCGTCAAGAGGAAACACTAAGAGAACCGGAAACGGAAACACCTCGATAGGAAACCAAGGCCAGTATGCCGAAAATAACGGAAATATTACTAATGAGGATGGTACCGTCATGGTTGGAAATTTCGGGGGAGGTGTAGATGTATCTGTTGGAGGTCCAGGTAGTGATCCGAGTCCTACTGGAGAGTCCACAACACCGTAAGGTTCTTTGGTTTGCACGAATGGCATTATATATTCACTACAAATAACATCAGGAACCGACATTCCCAGTCATCTTCACTTTCAGCGCTCAATACTGCTCAAATCGCAGCCACAGTCACTGTCTTCGGAGGTGGAGGTGGTGATCGGAATCCTGCTGGAGGGACCACAGCACCGTAAGGTTCTTTGATTTGCACGAATGGCCTTATATATTCACTACAAATAATATCAGGAACGAATACTCCAAGTCATCTCCACGTCCAGCGCTCAACACTGCTCAAATCGCAGGCACAATTGTCGGCATCATTGTAGTCATTCTCGCAATCCTGGTCACTGTGTATATCATCATACGCCGACGCAAGCGCCGAGAGATCAGCAGTCCCGACCCGGTCATTACTCCTTATCGTTATAGAACCACGCGGAATGTCCGAGGTAGAAATAAGCAGGTGTTGGGGCGACCTGGTCACCAGGAACATGCACGAAGGACGGAGAGACAGGTTGTATACCTCAATGATAGTGGTTGGAGACCATTACAGTCAAGGCCGAATTCAGAAGACGGTGTTGCTGTGATGCCTCCGAGATATGACGCCGCGGTGTAGACCACATATACTGTAGTTTGGGCATGCTACGAAGACGTTCTGTAATATCATATCCTGGTGTAATCCTACAACAACTCAAACAAGGAATGTGTCAGTGTTATAAAAACAACGAAAATTGGTCACATTTGACCAACCGGTGACACATCCGCGGTCCATGCAACTTTTGGTCCAAATAACACCGTCAAAATAGTTTACGCCTATCTTTACAGCCTCTTTAGCAAGGAGGATCGCACCAAACACTCAGCCCCTCGGTCAAATATTTCGTACATTTTTGGGGGCAAAGAAACTCGACCGGAAAGGTATCTTTGACGGATCACGGAAATATCTAGTCTCCTGTAAACAGACGGTATACCCTTTTTTGTGGTGAGGTGAGGGCGGGTATACCGTCTGCTATCAAAACCGCCACGACCCGGGACCTCTCGTCCGAGACACACGTGACGTTCCCACGGCACAACGCGCCCCTAAGTAGTTTCTGTCGATAGCTTTATTGACGTGTCGTTCTATATCAAATCGCATCTGTCTCTTACTCTCATGGGCTTCAAGCTTTTTCCAGACGCGGGGAAAACCATTGTCGGGCAAAATTGGCAAGAAGAGCTGCATGACTATCAGCTGGATGCTTCTCGGGTCGATATTCTTTCCCTAGCATACAGCATTTTGTATAGGTATCTCCAACTTATTTCGACGTCTTTGTGACTACTTACAAGCTAGCTCTGTAGGTGGTTCATTCTGATCACTTAAGCGTGCTTTTGGCTTGAGCTCCGGATTTGGCTGAGATTGAGGCATATGGCTCAATTTGAAGAGTTTTCATGGATGAGGGAGAGTGGTGTGATGATAGAACAGCTATTTCTATGGTCTTATTGATGCTTTTCCTTAGGCTTGGTTGGTGAATTGTGAACGGTAGAAGGAATGGGCGGCACGAGTGTTTCACAATGTTTTCGGGTGTTTAAAGTGTGGAATTGTGTATTAGGATGAATATGATGCAGAAAATGGGTATAAGAAGGGCGGAGACATAGTGTAGGTGAAATATACTAACGTTGGGGTGGACGTTGAGGTGAAAGAGAATAGCCGCGCGCAATCCATTTTGGGAACAGTGTCCGTGGGAATGGGAAAAATCTCTCATCGAGGACCTCCCCGCTCCCACGCGCGTTTGATATCAGACTAGGAAATATCTCAGAACGCACCCAAAGATCTTTCATCTTTGGGCTGTACAAAGATGAAAGCTCTTTCCGGCGGAGCCAAGCGGCAGAGGTATCAACGCGTTGGTGAATCGATGAGACCGGAATGTATGTTGAGATGGGGAGAGGAGGCAGGTATGCAGGTATACGGAGAACGTGAGTCACGAAGCGAGCTAGTATAAGGATCATCTCTACTCACGAAAGCTACTATACTCTCTATCCGACCCGGGCCTGAACGTTTGAACTAAAAGTCTAAGCCTCTTTAACCGCGCTCCCGATAGCAAAAAGGCATTGGCGATGATCGATCAGGAACGTGGAGCGGTTACCCAGCCTGGATATACGTCGTGATCCTACAAGATTGAAGATACACGTTCAAAGAATATTCACAAACTTGCGAGAACATCCACGTACCATTCACACCCTCGATGCACTCATAACTCCAGCCCATATCCAATCCTCTTCCCCAAGCAGCGGCTCTATATGTCTTCATAACTGGTCAAGTCACATCTATAAAGGTCCGACGTCGAATACATCAATAACTTGCGAGAAACGTCGAACAACGCATTATTCCAAGAATCACAGTCCACATTCCAAGGAAAGAGAGCGCGACATGATGGACGTCGAAGACAAAAAGTCAAAATTCTCGCGCGTCACCTATTTTCGTTCAGAATGGGTAGGCTAGTGTGACGCCTCCGTCGATATAACAACATCTACGCACACACGTACTCTGATTACCATTGTTTATCAATTACTCAGCTCGGTGAAGAAACATAGTCACCAAACAAATCATTCTTTGTCTCTTCGTTCTTCCGCACTCAAATAAAGCCATTCTTCCGAGGCTGAAGAATAGCACTCGCATGCAGAAATAATGAGAATAATAATACCCTATTGAGAGAAATCGAGTATGTTGGATTAGGCCTAGAGTTAGAAAAACTCACGAGAACAGGACATTCATCCCAGCCCGTCGAAGAGAGTCAGGCAAACCAGGGGAAGAATAGAAATGCCTATCACTGTATGTTGTCTCGGATGGAATGTCACAGATCACAACGCCATCCGAAATGAATAAAATAGTACAGTAATGTTGGTTGTCCCTTTCTGATATCTCTAAGATAGAGGACTTTCGCAATCCGCGTCATCACGTGTCGCTTTAGCGCTGATATTGCTGCTCTCAAAATGCGCAAAAACACAACCATGGCGCACGAAATAGGACAACGAGCTCCGAGCGTCCATTCCAATAGGTATCCTTGAATTTTCCTCGGAGCCAGATTTTGGGAATATGGCGTTGTTGAATTGTTTTTGAATTTTTGGACTTAGCAGCAGGCGAACACGTGATGACGTGGATTGCGAAAGTCCTCTATCTTAGCAGGTATCGCGGAATGACATAATACAGCGGGAAAAATCGCAACGTTGGAATTCAGTGCATTCCGTTACAAAAAAACCTGTGCAATTATCTGAAAGGGAGACGAATGATCGCACGGTGACTCCTTCATTCCGTGTTGCTTCGCATCAATACGATCTCTCTACCCTGATTGCTGAACCTTTAGGTTTGGCTCTTTAGTGTAACTCGTTTTCTGGCCAAAATCCTAACATGTACAAATAAGGATGCCACGTCACCATTTTGGGTCACCAAATTCGGCCCAGCTCCGGCCCGTGAGTCATTAATCCGCTACCTATTCCCGCTCTACTGGCGGAGCGCTTTTTTTTCAAACCAATCGACTAATCGACCCGTTGAGACTCAGTGAGAGTGCAGAATAGTGGTGCTGATGCTTGCTCGAGCGCACGCCACTCGCCGCGACTGTGAAGTGTTTCAGTTTAACCAGCTCTTTGATCAGCTTTGATCTCATTCACCGCGCCCTTCCGAGTCGGGCCCTCTCTTCCTTCAAGCTTCATGCATCATTGTTCCTCCTGTCTTCTTCCATTACATCGGCAAATTACCCATTGAATACCGCTTGACTCCGACCTTCTGCACCATCATGATAATTTCCAGCTTTTCGGAATGCCCTTTCGTTCCCATTCCCTTCGTTGTTCTATGGTCAAGCACATATTGGGTGCTGAGATTAATCATTTTTTGATAAGAAATCTTGATAAGTCCTCATCTGTTTTTTCTTCATCATTCTTGTACTAAGATATCCAATATCAACCCTATACTGATTCTGTTTCACATCATTGTATATTCTGACGCATTTTCTTCTCTCCCTGAAACTTGGCTCGACTTGTTCATATCAGCGCGGACACATCTCGAGGTTGGTTTCTTGACGCGTATCTGACTCGAAATAGCTTTTTTAATCTCTAGCATTATTGACAGGCACCGAATTGATGCAACACTGCACATTGACTGCATACGCGTAGTCCCCGACATTCCGCCATTTCTGAGGAGTAGCGCATCCTCAATGATAGTCTGGATACTTTGGAAAACTCTTGGGGGTGCCAGTGATGGGCAGATAAATTCTCATACTCATGAATCATTGTGAATTCACGGATTAGGCTTTTCAGGTGACTATTACTGTGAGCCCTTTTGGCTGGACTTTGGCTGGATTCATTGCGCTGCAATCATGGCAGACAACTGATCTCAACGCATCTCAGTGTGTTTGATATTCAGACTCCATGGATTCATTGTTATTCTTAACTCGCACAAGGCCTTGCAACGTTACACGCACTTGAATTTTGTATGTACAACCCAGGCCTTCGTCGGATTTCGTCGTAAATACTTGAACTTGTCAAGATATTTCCATGGTATAACACATTCATATTCAATAGATCCAAACCTAAAGGTTCAGCTTCCGCCTCGCAGAGGCCTTACCCCCCGTCATAATGCTCCAGAAACGTTTTGATGTCTGTACCAATTACACGGCGCTCTCGTACTCCGGTGGCATATGAATGCAATCAATCTCTTCCATTTCGGACTGTGGAAGCGATCCTATTTGCTGAGGTCTCCATCCGCTATCTTCATGTCGGAATATTCTTGGCTGCGCTAGGCGAGACGCTACAATTGGCTGAACCTCATTGGGACTCGGAGGAAAATCATTATTGGCCTCTATCTCGTGATCCACATTGTTAATAGCACTGCGTTTAGGGTGTTCGGTCGTGCTTTGGCGATAAGGGGCAATGTGAATAGTTCTTCCTTCCCTGTTCAGCAATCGATGACGGAAGAGATAGAATACGAGAGCAACAGTAAACATTGTGGATCCAACTGTGGCACCAATTATGATAGAGCGGGTTGAGCCCGATGCAGGTGGTGTATCCCGAGAGGTCACGGAAGGGCTGAGGGAACTAATGTAGATCCAAATTTAATGCACTTGCATGAATGTTGTTAGAGGGTTACTCCTACCTCGTTGTACTTTGCGTGGGACGTTTGATACTGTTTTCAAATTGTGATGAATGATAAATGGAATGAAAATGTGGCAAACACACCTTGTATCATCCAAAATAGTATCACCTCGAAGACATGTTGTATCCGCACCATTCTCAACGAGAACGGTCCCTGTCCCAATTCGTTCGGTATTGTCGTCCAACGCGTTCAAAACGTATCTTCCTTGTGGTAAAATGACATTTGGCCAGGTATACTCAAGAGAAGACGCGTTGAGTGCCTTTGCAAGTGGAACTTTGGTTTCAATGCCGGTGGTTGTTGAGATTGTAATGCTGAAGACGATATCATTGATATCGCTAGAAGTAGACCAGCGTATCAATCCTGGTTCACAAGTGATGAGCGTGTTGAGTAGGAAATTGATCTTTGGAGTGGTTTGGGTGGTTTGAGGAGATTGATCCCCTGGTCCTGTAACGTGTTAGCGGGAATATAGGAGAGAGATGGAGCTTACCCTTTGATCCAGTAGGAACAGTGTCCTCGTGGAGAGACATTATTGAGCGTGTTAATGCAGGGGCACCTTGGGCAGTACCCGCAGTGTCTTGGTCATCGGTATCGCTCCAGAGAACGCTTGGCAATACACCGAGAGTCGTAGAATGAGTTTGAGCGGAAGCTATGAGCCATGTTAGAGTGCGTTGATCAGCTGACACAATGGCAACTTACACGATATAAACTGGGAAGTAATGGACGTTGATTCAGAATGAGATCCCATAGACACGCCCAGGCTCATTGAAGATAGACTGAGCCCAGCAGTTCCAATGACAATGGTAATGTTCGAGGGGAGAAGAGCTGTAATTGGCATTACTCCCATCGGGACTCAGGTGTTACCGAGAAATGTGGGTAAGACAAGAGAAACGGTGGACCTGTGAATAATTGACGAGCAAGACCCACTATATGTCGCAATCTGCACTGATATAACAAATAACTGTATCCGTATTAGGGTTTGTGATACACATCTGATGGTGACAAGGAGGGGAACTGACGTTGTATGCAATGGTTTTTGTCTTGGTCACTCCAACAATCCAGATTCGGATCTCAAATTATCAAAAATACTGTGAAGTTTTGACTTTGTGCCCGTGGAGCATTTTGTTAGCTGCCAGTAATCAAGTATAATAATGCTTCAGGGGTGAGATGAGTGAGGTTGTGTACTGAACGGGATCAGACGGTAGTGATGGTACTTTTCATGGAGAACTAGTCATGCCGGGCCCTGTAAACGCGGGATGCGTTTTCCTCTCAGTATCAAACATACGAGCAACGGACCTTGTATCTTTCTCGAGACGGTAGTTTTAGATCTGTATCTTTGCGGCTTCGGCGGTGTTTCAGACAGACCTAAAAGACAGAAAAGGCTCAATGTTTGAATGACATAAGTAAGCAAACCTGAAATTTAATGTGACGGTACCCCTGGGACGTGGCCTGTGGGATTATCATCTAACAGTCCACATGTATATTGCACTGATCAAGCCATATCTTGATTGATTGATTCAAGTTGTGATACATAGTATCTTCTGATGAATTACAACGATAACTGTTCTGAGGTATGACCGTAGATCTCTAGGAGAACCACAGTGCCTGATTCTCGGGTCATCTATACGCTCAGATCAGGCACTCGTTCTTCGTTACCACCTATGTTGCCAGCGACTCGAACGCCAACCCACAATGCGGTAGCACCAACCACAGGCTCTAGCCAGCTGCACCGGAGGAAGCTTCATGTGGAGCACTAAGTTATTCATCGAGTCGTTTAGAGCAACTGTAGAGGTACCGTAGCCCAGTACCCATGAACTGCCTCTCATGCCCATATGTGCACTGCTCTCGAATAGTCACTGACGATGTGCTGTAAACCTCGAACATAGTTCACTCTCCTACGTTCGTACGACTATGAGCTGGAACACCTACGCCCCTGGTCGATGGTACGAAGCTCTTTCGCCCGTCTCATATCCTTGTACTCCCAATCTCTATTTGTTGTACAGGCTAATAAGCTATACCTCATCTCTCCCTGTGGTGTACGACGCTTCTTGTACCCACGGCCTCTTTTCATATCCATGTCCACCTAACCTCAGTGCCGCCTCTAATTCGAATGCCGATTCAAGACGCCTTGGCACTATATTCTGGCAAATGCCTCAACGTTAGTTAGCATCAAGCTACGTACCGCAATAGCCACAATCTCAATACTTCCCCTTCTTCTCCAACCACTGCCGCTTCTCGTCAGAATCGACGCTATGACTTCCCCAGAATCTCTCCCCCGTTCGAATCTTGGATATCTCCCGCCTCATCACTGGATTTAAGGATTCCTACCCTGCCTACATCGCCCTTTGGTTCCGATCTGAGAAGTATAGGTGCCTACCTATCTTACACAAACTTCACTCTCGTAGCCCAATGAACCTATTTAGATGCTAATGTGTGCCTTTAGTGGCCTGTACGCAACTATTACTGCCATGGATCCTAGTTAGCCCTAGGTAAATTTCTATTTTCATCTGCAGAGCTTTCCCACTCGCATGGTAGAGTTGTAGTATTTCATACAAATCGTGAACAGCGGTATCACGGTGTATCTTTATGGTGTTCTGTTGATCCCTAGATGTGCTAAACACCGACTGCAGCCTGCATTCAGTTCACTAAAACCGGTCATTAACTGGATGGTCATGAGGTAGAGTATTGACCTCAACTCAGTAGTAGCGATCAAGGTACTATCACGATCACAATATGATGTTTGTTATGTACTAGCTGGTATCGAGAAACAAATACCCAAAACAATGAGCATAGCATTCGTTGTTGATTAGATATACCATTTTGGGCCGGATACATCAAGCGGAAATATATGCTATGAAATCGGTGCTGGTTCTTGTTCAAAGTTGCCTATTTATCTCTCCCTACACCCCCGGTGAAATACTGAAATTACATATATTAAATTCGCATCAAGACTCTTGGTAACCGCATTCTACGGTATAAACTCTGCATGTTCAGAGAATTGCAGCCTGGCACTAAAAGAGAAAACTCTGAGATTGGCGAGGAAGGTGAGCTCAAATGAACGAAGACGAGGTCATGGAGGACATGAAGATAAGAAGACATGAATGGAACGCATTATAGCATCGGGGCGTTCAAAGGTCATGACGATGCGAAAGGAATACAACATATGAGGTGCAGCTCATGACAACATGACCGAAGGGGCCTCGTTCCCAAAGAAGACACTCCCTAACGTCGATAGTTCCTTCCAATAATCCACGAGGCCCGAGCAACGGAAAGAGTGAAAACACCAGACTATCAACATTGGATACCGGAGGATGGCCCAAGTGTTCCATCTGTTACACCACGTATCGGCGTTCTTGGGTAGCAGAAAGGAAAGTAGAGCTGCATCCAAAATTTCGACCCTTCTCTGATACATGGCATCGAATCCGTCATCATGATCCATTATTTTGCGCTGGGGAGAATAGAGCGTGCATACCCGCTACCTTTTTACCCGAGGAAAGATGAAGAGCAACAAGCAAAAAATAGCAAAAAGAGTGAGCCTGACAAAGTTGGGGTGGTGTTCAAGGAACGTACTATTTCATTCATTTCGGATGGTCACGGTCACAAGGCCAAAAATATCCGAAATTTTTCGTTTGGTCACAGGTCACTGGAGAATCATCCGAGCCCTCCGAGTTACCAGCGCTAACATCCCGAAATCTGCCTAAATTTGGCAATTTTGGGCGTTAATTTCCGAATATTTCGCCGTGGTCACAGACCGCGGGCCCACCATCCGACAGGTCCCTTTCGGATGGAAGGTCACAGGTCACAGTGCCATCCGAAATGAATGAAATAGTACAGTAAGTCAGAATTCGAGGATGAGTAGACAGTCCGCAACACCATGCTGTAGATGAAAGGTAGTCTGAGAAACGAAACGGAAGAACATTGGATAAGGCAACGAAATTATGAATATACTCACGAAGGCAAAACATCTTTCTCTCACGCTGCTTTCATTTGCAACCAACCCAGAAACCCCGACCCACACATCCAAGCAAAGTGTTTTTCCTCACATCTACGAATACATGCTACCAAGGCCTGGGCTTCCCGACTTTGGGAAGAACGTACGTGTATTGCGGCGAACACCAGACTTGACCCTCCCTCCTTAGATCCCAGCGCCAGCTCTACCAGACGTTTTTCCCTTCCGCATGATGTGACCAACACCGCTTGCACAATATCGTGAACGTCCTTCCACAGGCGTGCCCAGTCTCCTAGGCGTAGTCGGGATCTTGACATGCCCGAGACACGGGGAGCTGAAAGAAAAAGACGTATCGTGCATTCCGAGGATAGACCTCTGCCTCCACTTTCCGATGCAGGGAACTCGAGTATTATATTGATGCCGCCTAGGTATGATGCGGCGGTGTAACATACCGTGTCAAGCCTGTCCCGATTCTTGCTGAATCCATGGGTGATTGAATGTGATTACAATTTCCATAGCTCTTGACATCTCACACTGTGGAGATTGTTTTATGTGTTCCACCACCTCGGAATGTATATAGGGTTCATGACGATAAGGATCTCAACGCGATGATGAGTGCCTTGGGTCAATATTTCACCCTATATGACCGCTACTTGCGGAGCGAGGGTGCCGTGAAATGTATCGAGTTGAGGGAACTTGAGTCTGTTTCAAGTAATGACGCTTATTCCGCTCTTTAGCAATGAATGATAAGTGATCGATAAGCAATAGAAGCAGGATTAGAGATAAATATCTACCCTTGAAAAGTATGGGGAATGAGAATTTCAATATAATGATGGGCTTTGACTTACATCGCTGATGTGCATAACATGATATGTTGAATGCTGGTGGAACCGGTCCCGGCAGGGGCTCTGCTAACCGTGCCAACGAAGTGATCCTTTAATATCAAAGTCTGCGATGAGACCGCCGAAATGACGAACGCATATTCTTATCAGGTGAGTAGTCGAGACAAGACCTCATTTGACATAGGATTACATCCGCCAGTGTGATGAATTATCATAAGCGCTGTCAGGGAAAAAAGCATATGTACTACCGTCAAAGAATTCCGGGTGATTACGGCCATTTGTGAAATTTTGAAGACCAGAAACGGGATTTTATCTGTGCATGTTGCTTTATCGCTATGTCGACGGCTGGAGAACATGAGCTACCCTAACCTCACCACGATTTGACCGATGAGAGGAAGGATCAAACGCCGATAGCGTTCCCAACGGTATGCCAAATGTATTAAAAAATATCCCAGCGGCACTCTTGAACGCATCACAGCGGTGCTTCCTACATCAGACACTTGACGATATGTAGTTCTCTAACCAGGTACAGTCATCCAAGCAACGTGCTATTGCCGCGTGGCACACCACGAGATGATATATTACTGTGTGAATCAAAGTGTGAAGGTTTTGTGATAGCAGGAAGGGGTAAATACGGACATAGGATTCCCAATAGAATGGTACGAGTGCATCAACATCATTGATTGTAGCTGCGAGAAAGAGGACTCTGAGATGGGCTAGGCGAGAAGGAGAGCATTGATGAATGTAGATGAAAACAGAGAATATGAATAGCAGCCCATGAGAACATGAACGAAGGAGCTTTCCAAACACCGAATCGCCAAGGCATCAATATCGGATACCGGAGGATAACCCAAGTGTTCCATCCTTTACACTACGCATCGGCGGAATGGAAAGTAGTACTGCATCCGACCTTTTCTGATACATGGCATCGAATTCGTTATCAACATGCAAATATCTCGTGCTATGCATACCCACCGCCCTTTCACCGAAAGAAGGACGAAGACGGATAAGCCGAGGATAGCAAAAAGAGCGAGGCACATAAACTCCACGAATACCGGCATCGCGTATGGTGTTCCAAGAACCTAGGCCAAACGTCAAGGGCGAGTGGACGGCTCACAGCATGGTGCTGTAGGTGAAGGTAGTCTAACCAACGATACGAATGAACACTCAATAAGGAACAAACGCTATGAATACACTCACGAAACAAAACAGATATCCATACATCCAAACAACACCTGCCTGGTAAGGGACGGGTATTGCGGCGAACACCCCCGTCTACATGCCGGAGATCCCGCTGAGGCGTTGGTGAGACTGGCTGTTATAGGTGCGCGGGGCCAGACTAATTGACGTTGTAGAAGCTTCACCATTCAGCAACTTGGGAGACTCTGATATCCAGGAAATGGTAAGGAAACGCCCAGGGGGATTGATTTGGGCTTACCGGTTCCAAATGTCACTCTATTCCATCGAAATTAACCTGCCTCATCCCCCTGCGTCCCCTTGAGATACCCCACTATCCAGACATCTCTTTTCCCATAACCACCACCTCTTCCATCTTCACCTTCATTCGTAACTGACGTGTAGGGAACGGGTTTCGACGACGACGGGAAGGATTGTTTAGATTTACTACCCTCGCGCCCATTTCTCCGTCTCCTCCTACCTTCGAACCTCTCGACGGTTTCCTTCGTTCGCCTCCGCGCCCCCTCCCCTCAGCACCACTTTCTTCCCCGACCCTAACGAGGGAAGACACAACCTCAGCAAGAGTGAACGAAGACCGATGGATCGTAACACCGCATTCGACACCCTGCACTCGGCGCTCTAGTTTTCCAGTAGAGGCGTGAAGAAGATCGCTCGGAGGAGGCTCTCAGGCATGATAATGCGGAGTTCTGAACGAGGGCCGATTCTTCCGGGTGTTAATGGTGGAGTAAAGAGGTAGAGGTATCACTGTAGGAATGGTAGCGCGTTGGGGAGGCGAGATGAGGAGAGGCCTGCAGAGAACGAGTTAGGAAGCGAGCTCGTGAAGAGATCTTTTGTACACACCAAAGTCACTCTTCTATCCATTCTCTCTTCCTATCATAGACCCAACCCCAAACTAACGTCCTCGCTCGTCCTGACTGAGGAAGAAACCGCGATTCGTAGAAACATCGTGAAGCCGAGAGGTGTGCCAAGTCGGAACGTTGAGGCTTTGTTGTACTCAGGGTCGAAGTAGGTTCGGGACCGGAGGATGAACGAATGCTTGAGACTGATGAGGAGGCCATGACACCGTTTTTGCGCCGGAGAGTTCATGAAAAGGAATCTTCGTGTGCAGCCCTGGAGTGTTAGCTAAATGATTAAACCTTGCGACAATCCCAATGCACCTTTCACACGTCTTATGCGCCCATCCAGCTTCAGCCATCTTCACCAATCAGCGCCAGCGACTCCGTATGTCTTCGTATCTCCCAACTCGTCAACACTGTGTCAGCCCTAAGCCAGACGCACCGTCAATGCACCTGAAACCTACGGAAAAGATTCAACGCACCTACCATTGCGATCATACTCGATATCAACACCCTGGCCTTTCTCTTCCCAATCCGAGCGAACAGAGCGACATGATGGACGTTGAAGACAAGAGGCAAATTCTCGCGCGTCACCAGTTTCGGCAGACTCGTTGAGTTAGGTTAGTGTTACGGCAATTTCCGCCTTATAGTTCCATTCGGTTCCTTTTGCTTCTACATCTCTGCGTATCATTGACAGGGACTATCACATTCAGCCCATGCAAATGAACTTCTCGTTAGAATACATCTCCCGTAATTGGCAATTATCAAGATTTGGCAAGCTAGCAGGCACTCGTCCACGAATCACTACTTTTAGCCCCACTTTGACGCACTTTGGATCATAAAACAAGAATTCGAAATGTTGTGTATAGGCGTCGCTCAAAGATCATTGATGTCTCGTGGAGCATCTATATCAGCTACATAAGGCAGTTTGGATGTGATAAGACCAGATCAAAGCGTGGCGCCTTGCGGTATCACCTCCTTCGTCCAGACTATTCTCCAGATGAAAGTTCTGCGTATCCTAGCCAATTATGGAGTCAATCAAGTGAATTGAATGATCCTCTGTGGCTCGAGTCCTCTCCGTTCGTCATGCCAATCGTCAACATGGTGAAATCAAGACCTTCTTTTGGTACGCTGTGATCGACAGCTTAGTTTGCGACAAAATCCCGCTCTTACAGCATTGCCATTAGTTCGCTGGAATAGCTGAACTCACGTGACCGTCACGATTACTGGAGGTGTCATACTAATAGGGAACCATTGTTGGCAGAGCTATCAAGTTGAGGATCGATAAACGTACAGTCTGATCAAGAATATAAATTCGTTCATAGTGGGAACAGGGCACTACACATATACATGGGTGGTGAAAACGCAAAGGCAAAAGCAAAAAAAAACGAGACTTTACACGATCAGTGAACGGAACAACCCGATGACGCGATGCAGGAAGATACCTGGATACAACTGACTTGTACGAGATTTAATGTTACACTATTTGAGACCAAGAAAGCACACCATAATGAACTGCTTGCTGTCCACGGAGAGGTCCTACTTTTCAACGCCTTCACCGCGTAGAGCCGCCACGATCCCTACCATGGATCCTCATCACCATCGTCTGGTCCCTCCCTGCAGGAAATCAGGCGCTTTCATGAAATCAGGTACTTCTTCAGGTGCTAAAAGAGACCAGTTAATTAATAATTCAAAACACCCGTGATCGCCTAAGCACTCACCACGACCCATACCAATCCACATCATCACGTTATTAATCCGTTCATCGGCGGGTAGACTTTCGTCAAATAGTCGTTCTCCAACCATATCATGTTGCCGCTGCGTTAACCCGTTCGGTAATAGTTCATCGGGGGAAAGCTCGGAGTGAGAGCCACCTTCGGAGCTATCGGAAGAGCTATCACCGTCAGAATCATCAGAATCGTCAACATTCCGTTTCTTCATCGGCGGTTCTGGATCTGGACCTGAATCAGAGTCGGAATCTGTATCCATATCCTGCGCCCGACGCTTGCCCTTGGTGTCCACAGGCTGGTTCTTAGGATCGAACTTGTACGCTTCGTGACCAGACGGTGCCCAGTACACAAGATCTATCAATTCCAATAACGCGCTTTTCTGCATCCGCATGTATGAACCTCCAAAGCCATCTTGATACAACTCATCCTCGGAGAGCCAATCGAGTTTGGAGAATGCATTGACGATCAACGCGAATGGTGAAATGTCTCTGGATACTTTGATGCATAGTTCGCGCCCAGACTTGTCCACTAAGCAGGATCTATTGTCCGAGGATATGGAGTATTTTCGTATGGAGTTGTTGGGCCGTACAACCTGGATTCTCTTTCCTTTGGGAAGGAAGTGCATGGGATGGAGGACTAGCACACGGAGGCCATGTGTCTTGAGGTCAGTGAGCATAGTTTCGTACTGGAGATGGATTTCAGTGAGCTGAACGTGTATAATAACACTCTCGGTTTGCACTCACCACCTCAGCCGGACGCCGAGAATCCGCCTTCCACTCTGCATTTTTGGCCTTCAGGAATTTCATCCATTTCTCTAAGATATCCAGTGGGGGCACAAAGCAGAATATGCCATAGGTTTCCCATCTTTCACGAAGACCAGCTTCCACTAGCGTCGTGCGGTGATTAGAACTATAAAGTTCGGAAAGAATGGCTGAGGGAGAACGTACAAAATATGCGATGCTCTGGACCCTCGAATGTGAACTCCTTCTCCCCACTGAAACCCAAGGCCGTGAAAAACTTCGCCTGTGGTACTGTTAGGTAACACGGGGACGATGAACGAAAACTTGAGCTCACCATGTCCTTGTCCCTCCGATCACCTCCGGGCATCAAGTAACAGCACTCCAAATCTGGGCTGGTCCTGTTCGTCAAAAGGGATCGGTTGTCCGACATCGTGTTATCGTTGCTCGTAGATGCAGGATCGATCATCTTGATAAGGCGGCAACTGTTTGATTTCTGGTTGGAATGAGAGTCTGAGGGGTCGATGAGAGGGAGATATATTGATCCTCGGTTTTTAAAGCAAGATTTCTGTCATTCGGCGTGAGGCCAGCAGTCGTCGTCGAGGAGGTTTATAGTGAAGAAGCTCACTGACGAATGTTTGGTTGAAGCCAGCCAAACATTGCGGTTCCGCAAGGCACGTGAAGATGAAGTCTAGACTCTAGTAGACCCTCTTCGATGTATGCTGCTTTCTCTTAAGTCGCTCCAGAAATTAAATGCTGCGACACAAAATCATTTGGGCCATACTCAAGATTTATGCCTTGGTTTTTGAGTGTTATAGTAATGCCACCTAGCTATGGTGCAGCGGTGTAAGCATCAGGTATTCAAAATGGCGAATTGGAGCAAGCGAGTAGTCTCGGTGCCGAGAGTTTATGAATAGTATTAGCATCCGAGGACTTACAGGAACTCAGGATAACGGGTCACACGGGTCACACGGGTCGACCCGCAAACCCCAGATTCCGGGTCACCCTCTTTTATCACGGGTCACTTCTTAGGAAAACGGGTCAAGCAGTCGATCGAGCTCAAGTATGGGGATTTTTAGGCCGTCATCGTCGTCATACTGTCCGATGTCGACTGCTATAAAGTACATGCCGTTCCGCAAGAGCAGAGCTCGCTCTCTTCTTCTCTCTAGACCACCACCATCCCGCCTGAAAGGCTGAAACTTGGGATTCCTCAGCCAGGTTCCAACACTAGTGGGTACCTCCTTCTAAATGGTGAATCACTCTGACCACTCAATCTCTTTCAGGTGCATGATAGGACCAGGAGGAGGTACTCCTTGTCAACGTTGCTCCAACCCCTTCTGTCGTTGGCAGCTTTGCAAGAACTCGCCTAATCCAGGGAACGTCAATCAGCTCTTTGCTTCCGTGCGTGTCACCATTTTTATGACAGACCCAACAGAACTGACCTCGCTTTTGTAGTGCATAGACTGCGGTTGGTTTGGCTGGCAACGCGACATCATTCTCCAACAACAGCGTATTCTCGACAGCATGGATTCCAATTCAGCACTGGATCCTCCTCACTCTCATTCGTTTGGACATCATACTAGAAGTCGTAGCCGCCTTCAAGAGCTGGCTGATGTAGCTACCGCTGCTTTAGCAGCTCAAGCTTCAACGGCGGTTTCTCACATGACTCTCCCCGGTTCATCGTCATCTCTGAGGCCCCCACCCTCACGATCCAGAGGCCAGGGCTCTGGTTCTGGTACCATCACTCGTTGTCCAGAATGTCAGCAGGCCGGCAACAAGAAATGCCCAAGGAATCTCTGTGCTAAAGACTGCACGTCAGGCCAAGGCTACCTGAACTGGGGCTGTCGAGTACACCTGGTTAGCGCCATCCAATCCCGTTCTTCTACTACAGTACCCTTGGATCATCCTTCTACCGTCACGCCTTCTTCTGTTCCGCCTCCAAGACCGTCTTCCTCCGTCACACCTTCTTCTGTTCCGCCTCCAAGACCATCTTCCTCCATATCACCGACTCTTCCACCTGCCCCCGTCCATAATGCCATTACTTCACCTTCTGCAGCACCCCCTCTGCCTTCCATTCCGTCCAATATTACACCAAGACCAGTCGTTCATGCTCGCCCACTGGTTTACTTTGATGAGGAGCGCACAGGGTCTGATGGGGAGGATAGTCAGACAAAGGAGATCATGCTCTTCTACTGGGTAGGTTATCTTTTCATTCCTCTTTATCACCGCCTTTTTGTTAACCGCAATTACAGTCAGGGCCAGAATGTCCGAACCCTATGGAGGTGACTGTTCCTATTCAGCGCCAATCAGCGCTCCTTTCCCGTAGTATGCTGGACAGGCTACACATTGCGGATTCTCTTTGTTACTACCGCAAAGGAGCAGGATTCTGGCTTCAGCTTTCCCAGCCTCCGAACAAGCCCATCACGATTGATCTTGCGAAGAATAAGTTCATCATCGATGGCACTCCCGTCATTCTTCTCAAAGATTCCTCTGTCTCTGATTGCAAAGGGCTGGACCAGATCCTTCTGGGCAAGTCACCCAAACCTCCTTCCGCTGCCTCAGGAATTTTTGATCTGGAGAAAGTCGATCTAAACACTCAGAAGCCGCCTTCTGCACGCCGGAAAACTGTACAGGACATGCTCTCATCCCTTGAGATCACTGCCATCAACCAGCACCTTGCTCAAGCCTCTTCTAAGGAGAACGATCCTCCGCCGTACTCCAGCCAGCCCGCCAAACCTTCCAGCTCCAAGAGGCCTGCCTCTTCTTCTCCGCAGTCTGCAAATTCCTCCGACTCTTCCACTCGAAACTCTTCCATTCCTTCTGTTCGGCCACCAGTGAAGAAGGCCAAAGCAGTAAAATCCAAGCCTTCGCTCCCTTCCAACACAGTCATCATCATCCATGACTCCGATACCGACCCTGAACTCGACTCAGAGATACGTCCATCCAGTTCAAGGCCACTGACGTCCTCAAAGGGCAAGGAAAGGGCAATTCAGGGAGTTAAGGAAGAGTCCACAGAAGATGATGATGAAGACCAACAGGAGTTTGACGAACAATGGGACGACTTTGATGACTTTGAAGAAGAGGAAGACGCCATTCGATTCCTTGGATCAGGTCCAGGAAAGGGATTTCCTCAACAATACCATGCCGTTACCATCGTCGCCTTCTTCGATGCTCTGGAAAACTACGACGGCCCCAAGACTCCCGGCTGGCGAAAGGCCATCTTTGACCAATACTTTACTGGCTATGATCGGTACCCAAGCTCTAGTGTCGCTGCCCACCAAGATCGATGGAAGCAAGTTCCTCAAGATTACAAGGACGAGATGATTGATGCTGGGCTCACAGCTGGGGGCCGCTGGATCCGACTGATGCGTAATACCAGGGAGAAGAATCAAGCTAAGAGGACTACCCGAAGAAGGCTTAAGAGGCACGTCGAGAGATCTGCCAAACGTTCCGGCTTAGCTTCTTCTCCGTTGAAGAGGTCCTCGGGTAAGAAGCGGGCTTCTACCGCTCTCAAGAAGGAACCGTCATCAGTAGGTAGTTGGCTTTAAGGCGTTTCCATTCACCGTGTACCTCTATTTCCTTACCTTTATCCCCACGATATTCCGTTCACCTTGTACCTCTATTTCATTCCCGCGATATTCCATTCACCGCATACCTCTATTTCCTTACCTTTATTTCTGCGATACCTTCAATCCTCCTTATCATTTACGAGTTCTTATAATGTGTCAAGCGTAACATAGCATCCTGGAAATAGTATTGTTTTGTCGAACTTCATACCTTCATCTTGACGCGACATGTGTGTCGACAGCAAGCAGTCTTGTCCAACCAACTTGCGTAGCCATGTACGGCGACTCAATTCTGACTTCATATGAAAGACTACAAGTTGGATTCTTATAGATACTAGGGCTGTAATACATCGATACGAACAAGGAATGAGCTAGAACCTAGCTGGATTGGAAGTTACAGGCATTCTCAGCGGAAAGGTGTGTATGGTAGGGAGAGATGGAAGGCGTTGCAGGTAACGGGATAAAGGGATTCAGAGATCTTCCAAGGCCAATTCTCCGAGTAAGCTATCGCTAAACTGGGCTGCATCACCCTCATAGTCCGAGTCGTCCTTCTCTCCAGAGCACCAGTGTAGGTGAGAACCACCAAATAGAAGATCGTCGTGCTCGCCATTTTCCTTCGCCTCTTTGAGTTGTAGGTACTCCGCATACTCCAGACGAACAGAATCATTGGGACCGATGGTGCTGCCAAACAAATCAAAGGAGATAAGGGCGGCCACTTGCTCTTCCTCTTCCTCGGATTCAGAGTTGCATTCTTGAGATTGAGATTCGAGGTTGTTGGAAACAGAATAGTACTTTGCTGGAATCGGGGCTGTATGGGTACGCTGTCGCTTGGGAGTTCTCGAAGCGGCTGCTGTAGAGTGTGTGCGGGAGCGAGATCGTTTCTTGTTGGTGATAGTCTGCGCTGCAATCACCTAAGACCAAGTTAGAGGAGCAAGCAATGCAAGAGGCAGGGACGTACCAATGAGGATGCTTCAGGCAGCGCCAGCCCAAGGCGAACCTCCAAGTCTAGAGTACCTCGATGGACTTTCTCACACAACTCTCCGTAAGCTTCTACTTGCTGCTCTAGCGTTTTCAGGATTGGCGGTGTAGGCGGAGGCTGCCAAGTAGAGACCGGTGGGGTGGTTGGTGGGGAGATGACTGTGATACGAGGCATGATGGTGGGTGTCGCAGTTTAAGAAAGAACTTGACCAAGACCGGTATTTATACATTTGTCCACTAAAGTACAAACAAACTCAATACTATTATTAACCTCGCCACCTTCGTGGGTTCATCCCCTGCCTTTCCAGCTGCTCCACAAGGTCCTCGTTATGCAGTCGAACCATGGTGTTGAGGAAGAAGTCAAAGAACACCGAGTGCATCTCTCTGACCATGGGAGCGTATCGACCAATCCACGAGTTCTTCTCCTCAGCAATGGAAGTGTTGAACCACCACTTTAGTTTTCCGTTGGCATCGTGATAGGTGAGCTCGGGAAAGTTGATGGGATTGCAGTGCTGCCCACAATAGTTGTCTGATGATTTGTGCTTAGACTTGAAGTGAAATACATCGACCGGCATTCCCATTCGACTTGGGTGAAAGAATTGTTGAATGTGGGGCGGGCTAGCGGGGTTTGTGACATATCGAAGCAGTATGCAGTTGTTGTCAAAGACGAAAAGCTTGGGTGGATGTGGGTGGTTTCAAAATATACGATAGGCGAATTGCTGTTGGAGCTTCTTCAGTTATACGCCTCTCCAAAGTCAACATTTTGAACGTACTGCAACCTGAGATACACCTTCAGAGAATGGAAACGTGTCCTGGCCAAGAATAACACCACAGCTGGAGAAAATCAACTGCTGATTATGGGTTCTTGCTCGATGAAACGCAGCTTTGACAACCTTGAATTGAACTCCTGTACCCGCGTTCTGCACTTCGACCTCTGCTTCAAACTCCTGGGAGGAATACTCCGTGTTCCGCAAAGGCTCCTCTCCTTCCTGCTGTTCTTCACCGCTTTGATGGTCCCGCTCGTACCTGAACTGACGACGAGTACACTGAAACGCTGCGCTGTTTACTTCATTGAACAACTCTTCCGCAGCAATATGCTCAGGGTTGTTACAGCTCTTATGCCCTTGTCGAGCTCTTGCTGTGCACCCAACTACCCCGCATTGAAGGCCGAGTTCACGGTGTGTTTGACAGTAGTGATCACGGGTGGAACGGAGAGGTTCTCGACAGTGGGCGACACGACAGGTAGGCCGTCCCAAGGTCACCCCATCACAGATAACTGCGGTAATCTCCTTCTTCGCTAAAGGAGAGAGAAACGTTAGGCTCATTAAGGAATGTAGAAGATCACTCACGCTGGCCTGGCTCCTTGATAACACGAACACATTTGTCACAGCGATGATGGATCTCATCGACACCATTAAGCCGAATGCGATCATTCACTTCCTGCATGGCCCCATCAAAACGAAAGGCTTGGCTGCCAGAATGTGGCACTTTCAGCTGCTGCTCCGCCTTTCCAAATTCCTCCAATAAGCTGAGAACAGTGAAGCCATCAAACACGTGTTCTGTTCGGAGGCCTATCTGTTGAATGGTCCAATTGGTAGGCAGGACGCTCTGTGACCAGGTCTTGTTGTAGACTGAGGCACAGCTAGTGGCTGAGGTGCTAGAGATTGATACTGATGAGAAATACTAAAGAAGGATAGAGAAGGACGACGGGTACTTTGCTTTCTGCATCGTGTTCCGCCACTGCCGAATGAGTGTTGTTTCAATGAAGCGGTGGTCTGAAACTTGGATATATACCGGAAGGTTGGTGAGGAAACCATAGTTGACCTCTGGACGAGTGTCATTGATCTGGGCGTAGGCGTAATACATGCGAGCTGATGGTGTATCTTTTGGATGGGGAGGAACGTAGAAATCTGGATGGTACACAGTCTGGCATTCTAAGAGATTGTGAACATAAGAAACTCGAGCACAGAGAGCACAAGCACATACTACTGCATCTGAGATGGTGATAGTTCACGGGAATAGGCCCCGATCCCATGGTATACAACACTCCATTGCGCTGCTTGTCAATTTCCTGGAGCTTGAGTGGCTTCTGTTCCTGGACATATTGACATTCGGGATAGATGCACATGAGAGTGGGTGGATAGATGCTGATGGGTGAGGCTATAAGGAGGTAAGTGAGCTGGAATAGATGCATAGCACAGGCACATACGGTAGGTAACACCTCCGTTTTCTCTAAAGGTCTTGACAAGAGCTGGTGCACTTAATACTGACTCCAGAACATCACAAGGATTCCACAGGATATGCTTGAGGGTCCGCCAGCAGGTGATAACTTCGGATTGATCCTGAATGTTCAGGTCGCAGCAAAGAGATAGAAATTTCATGGCTTCGGGGTCGAGAACTAGAGGCGGCTCAGAGGGTGGTTGTGAGGAACTTTGGATGAGTAAAATGTCTTGTTTTATGCGGTGACCAATGACAATGAAAGCAATGAGTTGGGATAGCCGTAGAGTTTTCGCGAGTGGGCCAAGTGCCTCGCAAAGTTCGGCAATGTGCATGACCGTTCGCAATCACGTTGCAACAGCGTGATCAAACCCTCATGAAAAAATGTGCACCCGTCACCTGATGTTGACATTTTTTCATGAGCCTCAGTTTGGTAATGTCACGGACAAGGGTCCCACCCTCCGGTCAAGAGCCTCAAATTACATATTTCTACCATAGAAGTCTAATAACTACATAAAATCAGGCATATTCAAGGCTCTTGACCCGTTTTCTCTACTGACTGACCCGTACTGGGTGACCCGTTATCCTAGAAGGTGACCCGTGCTGGGTGACCCGACAGCCGGGTCGACCCGTGTGACCCGTGTGACCCGGAAGTGTGACCCGTAACCCGGAATTCCCGTACTTTTTGTAGCATCCTTGTGTAAGTTACATCGCCTGTCTCAAGTCTTGTCGAACCATCTGGGGAGAGTTTGCTATCGGTCACAGCAGTAATGAATCAGGTGAGTATCGGAGTGACTCGGAGGCGATAGCGAGGGTTAGGAAGCGAGCTCGTGAAACGATCTCTTGTGGGATAGGGTTATGGCAACTGTTGCGTTGATAGCTCTTCGGTTCCTTCCTCTTCGTTCATCTGGCTGATTATCGATCTCCGAGTATGATCAGCAGGAACTAGCGCCAACAGTTATCAGATCTGTCAGCCCATGCAAAACTTCTCGTTGGAATGCATCTCCCGTAATTGGTTACTATCAAGGTAAGCTACTTCAAGCTACCATCATGCAATGCATCTCGAGAACGATTTTGCATGGGAATGGATGGTATCCTGGCCGGTGGACGGCATCAGCTCTTCACCGGCACTCGTCTACAAATCATTATTTCTTGCACCACTTTGGCGCACTTTGGATTACAGAATCGGCAAACATATAGCCAGTGCAAAAACAGCCTCGAGAAGCCATCTAGACAAATTCTGATGCGTCACCGCCACTTGCTGCAATATCAAGGTATTACGACAAATCAAAATCGCGGGTTGATACAATGATCTTCGGTGCTGCGAAAGAGGTATTTTTTTGATACTTAAGCAACAGTTCTACTGATGTATTACAGCCCAGTGATCATCTCTACTCGCCCCGTCCCACAAAGTGAGATGGGTCCCCTCTTTCTGTGAGTTTTGTTCTAATTGATTAAGTTATATCATGCTCAAACTTTCTCATTAGCACATGCGCATCATTCTTTTCGGTCTTCCTTCCCACAAATGCAATCACAATTGCATTCCCTCAGCCTCTGTTTACTGCTCGAAATAGTTCTTTTACCTGGACACGGACACAGGATGATCCACTAAACTTCAATCTGAGGAAACACAAGTTGGACGACCTTGCCGGCGTTAGTGATTTCTCTCTGCCAACCGACGTCAGAGTCAATGGCGCTTCCAATGGTTCAGGAAAAATATACTTTCCTAGATCTGGGTACGTGCACATACTCCTGGTATCAGAAGCACCTGACTTACCTCAATTGGACTCAGCTTAATCCAGGTTACTGCCTTTGACTCACAAGACGAAGAGTACGCTCATGGCTCGATAATGATATTCACTGATCTAGACCAAAGCTTCAGGTTACAAAACCCCCTCTTTGCCACCAATGTATGGGTTTCTCTGAACCCAACTCCTGTAGGAGGCAATTATTCGTAAGGAAGCCCTATCAAACCTATTGAACATTCGACAAAGCTCACATACAGAGTTAGAATGAATAGCACCGATGCGACAATGCTTCCGATACAGACCAATAACCCATCCGAGTCATCAAATAAATCCCTCAATTCTGGTCAACTCGCAGGCATACTCATCGGCGTTATTCTTGCAATGATATTAACCACAACTGGCGGCATCACCTTCTGGCGCAGACGCAAGAACCGACAGACCGAATCGGGGATTCCTATGACACAAACAGGATCTGAATTCGTCATCCCCTACCCACACACAACCTCAGCTCTTAATGCTCCAAGCAGGAAGAAGCAGGAGTTGACGGATCGTATTCGGGATCTCGACATGCCCGAGACGCGGGGAGCCGAAAGAGAAAGACGTATCGTGCGTCTCGAGGATAGTGGTTGGAGACCTCTGCCTCCACATTTAGATGCAGGGGACTCGAGTATTGTATTGATGCCACCCAGCTATGATGCGGCGGTGTAGGTATTCGGTATTCAGAGTGAGCAGTCTTGATTCCTGGACTTCATGATTAGGATATGTATGCTTTCGCACGTACCACCGCCTGTCCCAAGTCTTGTTGAATCATCAGTTCAATATTCGCTGTCAGTCACAGCAGCGATGAACCAGGTGAGCATCAGTGTCAGAATAGAGACAACACGGGACTATACACAGCTGAGTCAAGGACGGGGGCATCCTTCGGGGAAGTGCGAGGCCATCAAGTAACAGCATACCTGTCATATGTGCTGCTGTGTGAAGTAGCGTAATCCGACTGAGATCATGATATTGGCATCAATATCAAAAATGTGTAATAGCATAGAACAATAGATTCCTATTCGGATTCAAAGGAAACGAATAGGCATGTGGAGATCCAATGTAAATACTGAATGAACCGGATTACATAGCTTCATCATACCGAGGCGGCATAACAACTACACCCTGGCTCGAGTCTCCCGCATAAGACTCCGAATGTAGAGGTGTTGGTCTCCAGCCACTATCATGGAGATATACCACGCGCCGTATTTGTCGTAGCGGCTCAAGTGATATCGCTGTATCCCAAATGACTTCTCGCAGATGATCGTCACCACCGGAAGTCTCCGTATCCGGGGCATCATCATTTTGGCGCCGGCCAATCATTTCTCTCTGTTTTTGACCTGTAGCATTCGATTCGGGTATCGACAATGAGTAAGGGGAGATATCTGTTACTTCTCCCGAGCGCCAACGCTTTCCTCTCCTAAGTCTGAGAATGATCACTGCGACGATGATCATGACGGCTCCGACTGTGGCAGCAACGGCTCCAGCGACATTTCGGGTAGCCGCACTATTATCCTCGGTTTCGGCTGAGGTGATTTCGGCCGTAGGCGCAAGTGTATTTGTAGGTCCAGGGGTAACAAGTGAGCTTTGAACTGTGATCAGAGTCTGGTATGGTCCGATAGAGGAGGTATTTCCTGGAAGTTGGACCGAGGGAACAGGTGAGGCTGGAGCTAGAGTCCATTGTGTTTCTTCAGCATATAACCTATATGTCCTGAAAAGGGCTGTTAGGTCTTGGACCAGGGATGGTCTAAAATGACGTATCACTCACCCTGTGGTGCTGAAGCTCACCGTGATGCTGTGCGGAGATTGTAAAAATCCTGACGGATAAGCAAGTGTAGTGCCTTTCTCGTCTTTGACCCAGAATCTATATGAAAGTTCCGGGTTCATCGTCCCGGATTTTTGCCAAGTTATGTTGAGTATTACCGGACCATTGAGTTGAACAAGTGTAGGATCGACATTAATGAGCTTGAATGCCTTTGCACGCGGTAATGTCATGGACCAGGAGACACTATCAACCATGTCAGTTATTAACATCATGAAGCTCAAACCATACTACATCGGTAGAACGAACAAGGACACCCAGAACATGGTTCGTTGGCAGGAAGACAACGTTGGGGAAGGAATGAGACGGAATGTCACTACACCTTCCGTTTTAACGTAGTCATACCTAGAAATCAGCTCAATTTGTTCAAGTTAAGGGGAAAGCATTCGCCGGAACCCTGTGTCTCATCTGAGATAGTGAACATGTTTTGATCAAACAAAGGGACACATATTCACGGTAGAACAATCCTACAGTAGAAGAAGCTAGCTGATATCAGCTCATTGACTGCCGTGCATGCTTATGTCTCGAACACTATTACCTCTTGTTCGCCTCTGCTGCAGACACCATCCGAGTAAGATGTGTACAATACAAGGATCGGAGTCGGAGCAGAAGGCATATCTCTACTGAGGTTCTCACTCAGAGCGCCCAAGTCCAATAAATGAGATCCCAAGGCAAAGTTGGATCGAGCCTGAGGACTGCAGGAGCTTCAATCCCAAGCTCCGGCTCTGTCATCAACGGTTATCCAGAGTTTTCGGGAAAAACTAGACACACGTACCATTCCTACCATAGACAGAAATCACGACTCAGTCCACATTTTGCAGGGGATCGACTCTGTACTCCATATTCCAAGCGAACAGAGCGGACATTGAGCCAAATTCACGTACGTTACCAATTTCCACTGGAACGCGGCATTGGGTTAGGGTTGGGTGCAGCTTTTTCAGCCTCGACACGCTCTTCGTCTCCCTTCCCTTCCTCCGAATGTTCGATCCAACTGGTTCTTCATATCTACGTATAGCTGAGAGGGAAACAGTTGCGGTGTTTTTGCAAAGGCGACCTCATTCAGTTTAGGCTACCTAGCATAAGTACTCAGCCAATCGCAGCGATTGCCGGCATTGTTTTGAGCTGCCGATGGAGTTCTAGGAATTGTTGAGGCAAACTGGGTGTTCACCAGGTCACATAACGATCTATACCGTCCTATTGCCTTCAATTTGCAGAGAACTGGAATCCAAATGTTAGCTGAGAAGATGTAGATGGGCGTTCGAAAAAAAGCAGTGTAACCCTAACCCGAGAGTCAAACCTGTTTGAGATCTAAGGGATCACGCGACTTTGGGGTTCTTTTCCTCAACGACGTTCTCACTGTCAGCACTGCTCACTGTACAGTTCTTTTTCCCCCTTGCGCGCCGTTATACTCGAGATGGGGAGATGACACAAAGCCACGAGTGAATAAGTCTGTGGTGCGTTACATTTATATTTTGAAGCCTTTCTCTTTTCTAATGTTTTCTCCGTAGGCCCAGGTACTGGTGCATCATCCAAATATTCGAAGTTTCTTCTAATATTTCCTTCCAGTGAGCAAGATCCGCCCACCCTGTTACCCCCATTGTCTCATAATTCTCCGGCCAGAAGACGCCCTCCACTGTAAGATGACACGTTACAACCCAATTGCCCAAATCGGGTGACGGCATTTCCTCATCGTCTTCAACATCGCTCGAAGGATCATCAACATTGGTTTAATCCCAGGTAGATGGTTGCAGGCTGCAAGGTATGTGGCACGGTGCTCACAAACACGATATGTACCTCACTAACCGTTTCTTTCATTGCTCCCAGCGGGTCGTCTTTTTCCCCTAACGACGTAACAGCAAGACTTAGGCAACCCGAAGCTATGCCTCTGGGAGAGAACGACCCATCGCCGTTCACATGCAACATATCGCCAGACAATTTCTTCTTGAGAGTGCCAGGCGGTTGATTCTGGGCGATTGTAGAGGTATGTACCCCCACGAACCGCTCTTCTTCAACACCCACTAACGATAAGTTACAGATAATCACTGCCTCTTCTTGCTGTGATCGGTTCCATGTTCTAGCCTGGGGCCTTGTCGGGAAGTATTGGTTTGGTCGTTGGTCGGTGTTGGGTAACCGTAGAGGTATGTAGTTCAACTCATGTTGCCGTCCCTTCTTGAATGCTTAATCATGGTAAACCGCAGCTCGAAGACGCTCCACTATTGTAAAACCTTCAGCCAGAAACATCCGCAATTTCTACCCAGAACGCCCACTTTCACGCTTCTTAACGCTCAGCGTACGTGTTATCTACGCAGAACTCGGTTGTTTGTCCGTCTTACATCCACGCACAGTTCATCACTTTCACTTCTCATACACGCTACTCTGCCCCTTGTGGTTGTAAAGCTCGGCGTAGAGATAGTGCTCCCACGCTCTGTACTGGAGCATTCCTCCCATTTATCCTAGTCTCCCTACGCGTGTTGATGTGGTTAATTGCAGGGTTCGATGTCAGATGGGATAGAGTATAGCGCGGGGGTGACCCAAGCGCAGGTATGCACCGTATCATCTTGGATGTTTCCGTTGTGACTCAACTTCAGATTCCCCAGTACCATTTATCGGGGATCGAAGAGCCATGCGCGAAATAGCATGCCAATGTAAAGACGAGGCAAGCAAAAGGAATACATTTTTAGCCTGGTTTAAACCACGTCACTGTAATTCGGAGGCATATCAATGGCAGTGGTCCCTTCTCCTTCCCCTTCAACTTCTTCGTTATTCGGTTCAGGCGGTCTCCGACCGTTATCGTCATGAGCTCGAATCGGCGTCTGCGTCTCCGGACCTGGAATGGGTATTTCCGGAGAATGCACCGCTGGAACATTCTCGTTGTCAAAGGGGTTAGAAGTCCTCCGTGGCTGTTCATCCGCGCTCTGTTGCTCCATAGACAGCATTTTCCTGCGACGTTTCTCTGGTATATCCATAACACGAAACGGTAGAATATGTGCCTCATTCCTTGTCTCCCTTGCTCGACGGCGCTTCCGGTATATGCATACGCTAATTACGAGCATTAAAATGGGAAGGATTAGTCCAACGGTGGTGCCTATTATTACTGAACGATGGGAATGTGATGTGATGGCATTATTGGGAGATGTTGGGTTTGAACTAAGCAATGTCACGTCAGATACATGATTATCTGAACTTGAGGATTTACCTTCCGGGCACGGGAGAAAGAGTCACAGTCACTGGAACGACAGTGGTTCTTCCGAGACTATCTGTAGTTGTCAAAGACTTTGCAGTGACTATAGGCGACTCGGAGGCTACGCTTGTCGAAGCTTCTGATTCTGAAGATGGTGAAAAGGATTGGGTGGTTCCTTCCCCTGCTGTTGTTATGGAAGTTGAAGGGAACGTGTTTGTTATCCATTTTGACGTAGTTACATTCTCGGTCATGGTGACTGTAATGTTCAACCTGTCATTCTCATTGCAGTGTTTGACATTGCGCATGTACTCGCCTGGGATATTACTAGAAATATCTGCGCCTTGATCATGACTCGGGATAGCAGAAGTCGGAATAGCAGTGTGTGTGGTATCTTGATCACTAGAGTGCGCTGTCGTAGTTGCTGTAGAAATCAATCAGTACAATGGATAAGTCAAAATTTAGATTTGCACTTGCGATTGTCCGTTATGCTTCTGGACGTTGAAGTGTTCGACTCTTGTGGTGGTGGTTGAGTTGTCGGTTCACCCGAACCTGGGCATGAATCACCGTGACAGACCGTCTCATGCGTGTTGACGGTTGGGAGCGGTCATTCTTATTGCCGCCCTGAAATGAAAACCTATAAACTCACCATCAGTTAGACAGATGCACTGCCCGATGTTTCCTGGCAGCTCGCCTGATATCGTTTGCAAGCGGTAAGGTCATCGCGGAGTAGAATGAGCTACATATACGTACTTGAAGATGTCGTAGCTGGTGCAAAAGATGTTGAGTCTCCTATTGGGGTTAGCGTGACTATTAGCCTGGTTGTAGACCCCTGTCGCTGACCTCGAGACAAATCTTATCAGTATTGCACCGTGCCGCAACAAACAACCACTTACCTGCGTTGACCATGGCGTCTAATACTGGACTGTGTTAGCAAGATGTGCTCTGGTGTGTTTTTGTTTGGGACTTACCTACCTTGTTTCCGATACAGGAGGCGCTCCACCTTCGACATTTTCCGCGGGGTATGGATGTAAGTCTAGGGATCGTGGGCGGTAAAGCCTGAGGATGATGGATACGACTTGACTCGGAGTTATATACGTTGGGATTGTTGACTGTGATGTGACAATAGCCAGATCGTATGACCGCGTTAATCTGATTCTCAAAATAGCGTATATCAACTGGTGTTCTGCCAGTCCTAAGTTATGGAAAAGACTCGGACCATGTGGACGAACACACATGCTCTCGTCGTCCATACAATGCCGAACTATGACTGCATTGACTTCTTAATGAACAAAGAACGAAGGATGACAGTGTATATCTCATCAATTGAGATTTTCCAATCGACGTGATACCATTCCAAGGCCGTATACTTAGGTGCATAATCCCAGTCCATTTTTTGTTCTTCACTCGTATGTAGGAGCCTCTGTGTATAAGTCCCGCACGCCGTGACTTTTTCCCCACTATCCCTTGCTGTGCTTTAACTGATATTGTCAAAGCATAGTTAAAATTGAACAGCCTCCTGCGCATATGCCGGAGCCCAATCATACCCAGACCCTGATGCATGGGGCACGGTCAAGGCTTTTAACGGAGTCAACGTTGAGCCGACTTTGGATCATTCCTCTAGTCATTTACTGCCATTTCTCCGCTCAAGGACGAGGTTTCGTCGACGAACAGCGAATGAAAACCGCCACATCTTCATTCGCCCTATATATGTAAGATTTGGAGCGCGATACTTCATCGCTGGTTGATCATTTGGAACACCAATGTCTAGCACCTGTCCTACACTGCCTGTATACATGTAGGATGGCGCCCTGCACTGATCGGGAATGGTCCACAGTAGGTAATTCAAAAGTTCAAAAAGTTTACCTGCCATTCAATCATGGTATCAAACCTTGCTTCGGATCAACGGGCGTTCATGTGACCACAATACCTTGTTTCTTTGCTAACGTTTCCCATGTCATCAATCTTTCTCCACGCCGAAAATGACTCAAGGACCTGGCTTTGATTGTCCATGAATAGCTGCTTCATAAGATCAGTACCGCCACCTCACTCCTTCTCCTGACTTGGCTACATCCTGAACCGAATAGACTATTCAACGTTATAAGCTCGTTAATGGTGCTTACTGAGGCGCCGTGACAACCTCGTGTGGTATAGTACTTAGGTTTGCATTCTCTGCCCCGGAAGATGTTTATCTCGCGTATTAAGTCGGTTCACGGGATGGATCAGGATAACCTTCAAGATCATGGTCTTCATCGAAGCACAACCAGGACCAGAGCGGGATCTTCGGGAACTGAATACACAGGACGACTATCTTCTGCGCAAAGCCGGGCTATTCAGGCTGTCAAGCTCTTGCGAAAGCAGGGACATCATGTCTAAGTCAACGGGCGCTCATTTGTCCTAAAAATCACTTCAAATTTCGAAAATAATTCGTACGCTCAAAAATCAGCAAAACGGGTTCCGAGCGACTGTCGGGGGCACCCTTCGCACGGATGCGAGTGGCTAGGCCATTTCGCTGCTCTGTAATCTCAGTGGGGACACGCGAAGCAGGCATTCTACGAGAAAGCAGCTGCTCCGCAAGAGTATACCACGTGTTAGGATACCCTGGTCTTTCAACGTTCAACTGTTTACCTTCGACCACGATCACCAACGACTGCACTGAGACCACCGCGCTCTAGTCATATCCGAAAAGCCGGAGGAGGTTGATTTTAGGGAGAGGTTGAGGAAAGCAAGGGTTGATTTCGAGAAAAAGAATAAAAGGCCAATGAAAGGTAAGTTATATGACCGACCATTTATCCGTCGCTATTGATATTGTGTTTATCCCAGTCAGGCTCGTTATTCGCCCTAGCAACTAGGCCGCCAGTACAAAGAAGCGATTCCACGCTGTTCTGCGACTGAACCAATTATGACAAAACTCTAGATAAGGCCCCCAAACGGGAAGACGCTCATGACCTCATGCGATTGGAAGAGTCAAACTAGATGCCCATTGGTTGTGGAGCCGAGGGTATGCCTTATGCTTGAGTATGCTGGTATTCGTTATATTGACCATATTCAAGCGCCCAGAAATTTCTCTGATAGCCCGTTCGCATTTCAGCGCTCTGTTAATCGCAAGTACGATTCGAGTTATATCGAAGTCTTTCGCGAACTCATAGTGCTCACGGATGTGGAACTATATGAGAAGCTCGTCAGGACAGGGCTCTTTGACCCTCAGGGTGCATCGTTCCGTTCATCAATCCAAATGGTAGGCTGTTTACTCCGCCCAGACCATTATGATAATCAGGGTGATGCCAGGAAGTAAGCGAAGATGAAGATTGACTGCGCTACCGGAAAGATAGGATGTTTGGATGCTTATCCTCAGTCACTGGTGTGTCTGAGTATTCTTAAGCTTGCAACTATCGCAATAGATGGACTGGCCATCTATCTGAAGTAAGATATTGGGGCGAAAGCGGCGAATGATACATGTCCGGTGGTCTTGCTCCTATCAGCCTGTTTCGAACAGACTTGTTGTTTTGGAACAACTGCATCATGTGCCAATTAATGTGCCTTGTTCGTAAACTGAGCGGACAAAGTATATCTCGGACATTCGGCGGACCAACCCCATTCCCATTGATGACTATTCTGGTACCACGCGGTCCATTCAGAGTCGAGGCTTTAAGAGGGCTATCCTCACGAACACTGTCTGTCAATCATCCCCGCAAGCTTTCGAAAATGTCGCGGTTCCTAGTGTGCGTGTGCTTTTTTAAAATTTCATTATTTGATCCTCAAGTCCCTCATAAAGGCAGTATCGCATTCGTTGTATCGATCCCGTTTTAGCACTGAAGATCGAAAAGATAGAGCCAACAACACTATTTCTCGTGGATAATACTGCAAAGGTATCCGTTACCTGGCACAAGGATAATGCGTCGGATACCGGCCAACTGCTGCAGTTTGGCTTGTGGTTTACCTTTGATATTAGTAGTTGGCACTCGGGACCATTTCCACCGCCTGCTGCTCTTGCAACACTCACCCAGGGAACGACTTCGCCGTGCGAGGTGACCTTCAACGATGTTTACCACGAGTGAGAAGATACAAACTCATATCAATATCCGCGTTGACGCCGGGATTCAGGTTGTACACGTTATCGATTCTGTGGAATGATTTGAACGACGGGTAAATGGCGACTCATTTTATAAATTTGAGATCCTCTGATATATTATTTAGAACACCTCAACACGGGCAAGCAATTCTCCAAGCTGCATACGACAACCCAGTCATACTCGTATCACAAACCCCCGAGAGGTAAGATTATCATAATCAAATCAACTGAATGAGTCATAATCATTGGTCTAGTTCCAATAGCCCAACACAAACAGCAAACACGCCTTCTATAACTCCTACAACTTCCCCTGCCGATACTACGACTTCCACACCCACCCCAGCTGGCACGTCTTTGACAAGAGCATCATCAGAGACAGGGACCAACACGACAAATCGTGATGGTAGTAACCCCCAAGAAACGGTGTCACAGCCCCCAAGCCAAAGTGGTTCTCATACTCAGATTTCAATGGAGAACGGCAGCACAGGTGCCCCAGTCGGCGGCGTAATTAATCTACCTGGAAGGTACTTGTCTTTTTAGATGATTATCGTATTTATTAACAGCATGTAGCTCCACGTTCGCGAGCAATATTGAAAGATCTTCCGGCCTTCCGAATACTCCTACAAGCTCCTCGGATCCAACAAACAATGCCCAGTCTTCACAAAACGGCGGACGCATAGCAGGGGCGGTAGTAGGGGCGGCTGTGGGGGTGATACTAGTCGTGGTGCTCATCATCATTCTCCGACGACGACGAAGGCGGAAGGAAATACATCAATCGAAGGAAGAACCAGTCATTTCACCTTATCCTGATACGACATCGGCATCGAATGTGGCCGGTGAAAAGAAGAGGGCGCTTCTTGATCAAGAATCAAGGCTTCTCAAGGCGGATTCTGTTCCTGTCCACGAGGAGGCATCTTCACATGATGCTGCTCCCAATCAAAGAACGGGAGAAGTGACAGAGAACGAGAACGAGAATCATCCAGGTCCGGTGGAGAGGACTCGTCGTGTAATGTATCACGATGATAGTGGATGGAGGCCTTCAGCGCACCGTTCCGATGCTGGCGAATCCAGTGTTCTTGAGATGCCGCCTCGATACGATTCAGCGATATGATCCGTTCTCGTATCGTTGGTGATCGATTAGCGAAATTCACTGATACGTTGTTCATAGCTTAGGTTCCTGACTCAGCTATATGCTCTTCCTCATCGTCGCTCTCCCCAACGAATACCGGAAGACGACTCGAGTCAACGGTATATCATCCAATTGCTTATCAACGCTCGCGTCAAGCCTCGTTAGCCAAAAACCAAGCCCGCAACCTCGGAGGCGGGGCCCATTTTGATTCGAGATCGTGAGGCAATGGCCCATGTGAGGCAATGGTAGTGTACATAGGAGAAGTCATAAAAAGAAGCAAGAAAAAGAATACAAATACAATGTTAATACAACATGGGAGGGTGAAAAACAGGGCGGGTAAGCAAAATTTTCTTGGTGAGCTGGCGACGTAGTGAGAAGAGCTACACAATAAACCTAGAATACATACCTGGCGACGTAGTGAGAAGAGACAAGGAGGTTGTCTCACTCCGCCGCCAGTGATCAACTCTGCCGGAAGTTCGGTTAGCATGACGTGTACAACATGACGTAAAGGGAAAAAACCTTGTTCGTACTCACCACTGCCCTCTCGCTTACGACCTGGGAGGTGGAGAGGACATATCCCGCTTAGAGCGCGAGGCGCGGGGACGGTGAGTACGAGGTTATGGTATTGAGCTCGCTGCTGATGCAATTAATCTTGCATAGACTCGCAAGCTCGTCTAAACCCGACCAATTGCTTATCAACGCTCGCGTCAAGCCTCGTTAGCCAAAAACCAAGCCCGCAACCTCGGAGGCGGGGCCCATTTTGATTCGAGATCGTGAGGCAATGGCTAATGAGGTATGGAAAATAGAAGGTGCGAAGCACTGTAAAGGTGAAGCCTTTTTTGGTTGAGATGGCGAGGCCATCAGAGAGGCGAAGCCTCGGAGAAAGAAATGATGGCGAGGCCATCAGTGAGGCGAAGCCTCAAAGAAGAGGAATAAAAATAGAGAAATGGCGAAGCCATATGATGATGGACTCACGATGGAGAAAGGCAGGTGGAGGGGAGTGCGGCGGAGCCAGCTACTGTGGGCCTCCATTTTTGAGATGAGCTTGTAGTATGGTAGGATGTTTGCGAATATAGATGTGGAATGCTTCTGAGGACCAGCGTCCGGCTGCTTGAATTAGTTGGGGTGGCCATCCTTCTTCAGCTAAAGCAGTGGCACCACCTGAACGAAGTGATTGTCCCGCATATGAAGGATCAGGAAAGAGACGACGAAGTCGTTTCATGAACCAACGTCTAGTGGGAACAGAACCATCAGACTTGATCCACAGAAATGGGTGCAGAGGAAACCGTTTGTCTCGTTGTGCGATATAATCTGAGATTATTGGAGAGGGGTTGAGATCATCGGTACGTGTTGGAACAATGACTTTGTTCCCTTCGAAACGGGTATCTGTTTTGTGGCGTTGAAGCCAGAAAGAGAAACCCTCATTAAGCCATTCCATTGAGGAACGGAGTGAATATTTGCGAGAATTCCGAAGCTTCCTGGCATCCGGTGCTACCATTTCCCCTAGACGGAGAAGAGCAAAGAACCCCACGAAGAGGAGAGTGAGGAAAAGGCAGTCATTGTAGGTCGGTCGTGGAGGATGAAGCAGTTTGGCATATCGAAGTTGATTTTTCGATAGGGGAGCCTTGCGACGAGCAGGCTTTCCATAGAGGCGATGGCATCCTTTCATAGTACGAGTTAGTAGCCATACCTTCCATACAATAGCAAGTGGAGTTGATCCAATGTCATCCACCTTCCTCTGGCACAAGGTCACGATTCCCCAAGGCTGGTACAGAGTCATGACAACAGGGATGGTCTCCAATACTATTCGACTGGTTCCATCTAATTTGAGTATATTTTTTGTACGCAACGGCAGCGATGTATCATGCTTGGACGGACTCTCCATCAACCATATCACAAGCGATAATGTCCCAACTATAACAGCGTAAAAGGCTCCAGCTCCGTATACTCAATGCATATCACTTATCTGTTTCTCTAAATATAGGACAACAGAGTCTCGCATTACCGGGACAATGAAGTAAGCATGACAATCAGAGAACATATATCTTGTTCTTAGGATTTGCTAGGCCTTCACCAACACGCAAAGCTTCCAAAACGCTAACCACAATCGGAGCAACACTTGGGGGTGTGTTTCTAGTTGCTTTGGCCATTGCTTTGGTGTGCATATCTCGACGTCGTCGTGCGCGTCAGAGAGCCTTAGGATTGATCACTCCTTATCCTCGGTCTCTCAACGTGGCCGACAAAATGGATCCACGGTGGCGCATTCACCGAGAAAAAGCTGGACAAGGACTGACGGGCGAGGATTTCCGTGAAAATGAAGCAGAAGAACGGCATGCAAGGGATATGGTTCATAATGAGACCCGTGGCGGTCCATTACCACGCATCCGAGAGGAAAATAATGTACAGATAGGGCAAGTACGGCTGCCAAGATCCCGGCGACACCAAGATAATGGATGGAGGCCTCAACAAGCACCTCTGCCACCGTCGGAATCAGGTGGCAGTCACTTGCCTGATCTACCCCCGGAGTATGAGCATGCACTTTGATCGAAGGGAATGCTCTTTGACTGCTATAAACTCACATGTGTATGCGTTCTCCGCGTTACGAGTCACATACGACATGCATTACAGTGACCAACGTTTCTGGGTTTGCATGCATCTCACGAACATCCATCATGAAGGAGAGATGGTGGTCGGAGAGGATAAAGGAAAAACTGGAAGGGAACATAATAAATGAAAGTAACCTATGGCTGCTTCGAAAGCAAGGCGTGAATGCACCTCCATCAACATCATTACCGAATAGAACACAAGCATCTCGTTAACCAACTACACCTATCTTCACAATTACCACATCGATCAAATGACCATCTTGACTCTGGCTCCGAGAGTATGTCGCAGAGCGCGTTTCAACAGCTCTAAAGCTGTTTTGCGCAACAGATTACAATCAACCACGCCTCGCTTTCTGGAACACGCTTGATAGATAATTGATCTCAACTGATGAAGTGTCTTAGTATGAAACAATGAGCATAAAACGCCTTGGAAGGTTGTACTATACTACGACCTTCCTTTACCTCGTGCCTCCCTTGCCCTGTATTCAGAGTGACTCACCCTGTTACGACACGTTCATGGTATGTTACTCGACGTTATAACGTAGTGACTCGTATGCCCCTGCATCATTACTGCATCGATGTCAGTAATGCGCTTGTCGACCGATCGAGAGGTGAATGCTAGGCTCTCCAAAATACCCCTGTGTATATCGTGGAACTCCAGTATTATGGAGCTTGTTGTTGGCAAGAACAGCGCAATCATAGTTCACGGTGGAGTCACAGTGTACAGGCAAGTACTGATCACTTTACAGCACAATAAACACCATCAATCACACTGCAGAAGGATAGCTGGGCGGCATCTCCAGAACGCTAGTTATCCCAGCATCAGATTGTGACGGTGGCCTCCAGCCACTATCGCTGTGATACATCACCCGACGCTCTCGTGCCTGCACTTCCTGTGCATCTTCTACCTGATCCTCAGCTCCTCGTACTGGAGTAGAGATGGTACCATGTGTTGAGCTATGATCCTTCAGCGGTGGGGTCCGTGTCGGCACCAGATGTGAATACGGTGAAATGATGGAATCTCGGACTTGTTGAGCGTTCCCCTGACTCAAGCACCGGATCCGTCTGAGCAGAATAAATGCTGTAAGTATGAGTGCCACTAAGGACACTGTCCCGATCACGATTCCTACAATGGCTCCAGTCGTAAGGCGTTGGGAAGACATGCTATTATCTGCGATTAGATCAGGATAACACGTGGTAGATTTTGGATTACCTTACTGTGTCTGTTTCGGCGGGTAGCCTCGAATTAGAGGCGATTGGGGTAGTGGAGGAAAAGTTCCAGTCGGGACCATCGGCAGACGGGATACACTAAATACACTTGAGCTTGCGATGGTTGTTATGTTCGCCTTTCTTTTATCCAATGGTTGGGATTTCCCAAGTATATTATGACGAGGTTGCTCTTACCCTTCTGTTCTGTCATCCTGGTAGGCACACAGGATATACTCTCTGTGATTCGATGTCAATCGTTATGTATATTAGCAACACTGACAGTGAAACATACCCAATTTTGGCAGCCTGGAAAATGACAGTCCCGTGTTTCCTGCCGTTAATCTCCACTGCTCCTTCAATAGCTTGCATGATACCGGTGTTCGCAATGGGAGTTGTTTTTCCATATATACAAATGTCGGGAGGATTATGCACGACGAGATGAATAGCGACTTTTGTGATTTCCCCTTCAAACCAAGTCCAATTCCCCGCGACATTATTGACATGGTCCACGTCTGCAAACGGAGGAGCAACGATCAAGAATCCTAAGGCATAGAACACGAAGAAAAGGACAGAAGCGATTGTGCTGACAAAGTTAAGTAGCCGGCCAAGATTCATGACAGTGGTTACTTGATACTTACAAGAATAGTCTCATTCACTCGGATGCCAGCGGGAAAGTGAGATTTTCTTAGATGTGATTCAATCAGTTTTATAGGTGTACGTCCCCGAAGACACTATCAGATCCCAACTATCGATGTCTCGAAAGAATGGATGGTCGCATGGAACGGTTACCACACTGAAGGACGGAGAACAAATAATCGAAGATGTATCAAACTTCTTTGACAGTTGCCTTAGTACATGTGAGCTTCCCAGTCATGTACCAACAGATTGTTATATAGCATCCGAACGCACCTTCAGAACATATATGATGAACTTCTCTTTGCTGCACTCCTCTCCCTGCAGTCATTACGCTATTAGTTCGCCTCTGAATCAATAGCCCGACTACCGAGCTCCATAGCAATGGCGTAGGAATGTTCAAGAGGGCTCTGAAGCACTAAACATGCGGAGCCGAAGGGATATGGTAACTCCAGATGAGTAGCATAGTCTTCAATTGGGTTGATTGAAGACATGCAGCGAGGAGATCAGGAAGAAGGAGTGCAATCCAACTGAATGACGTACGACTGAGCGTATTAACGTTAGAAATGGCTCTGGGTTGGCGGTTGTTCAAATTCGCTTCCCGACGACAGCTGTCTAGTATCTACGTCGTCAGGACCCCATGATCGCAGCATTGCTGCGTGATTCTCGAGTCCGACGAAGCAGGGCATGATGGCACAAGACTCTTCATCACGCGAGTCCTGGTGCTTTATGCCAAGCTAACTCACCAGTGGGACACCATTCGAGATCATGTCGCTGTGATTATCATGAATTGATAATGTTGAAGTTTCAATGACGTGATCTACTATATACTGTGGTCAAATAACATGCTACTACATACTCCCGATTGGATGAATGGAACCAATCCATCGATTCAGCATCGAATTTTGATCTTGCTATCAGCAAAATTCCCCGAATCAAGTGCAACACCTCGAAATTTGCCATGAATCCGCTGCGTTCAATGATCAGCTCTTGGTAAAATCTTGGGATGGCAGAGGTATTCTTAGTAAAGGAGAAGATGGCCTATACTTACTCGGATCAGCGTTTCTTGACATCGTGGGATAAGATGCTTTTCAACCAAAGTGCTTCGCTTCCATCAAATGTCCATTTATGACAGATTATGATTCGGAAGGACGACTGATCTGGACGACTGGGAGTTATTGCTTTCTCACAATCATCATTCATGGATATTCAAAGCATCATTGTGGATAGTTTGCACTGCAGAGCGACAATCTCCTCCTTGTCCCTGTATTGTTACGATACCACGAAATCCCCAAACGTGTCCCGGCACGGTTCGATCAGTACCTCACCTCCAGAGTAGTGTGGAGGTAGATTTCTACGAAGTATAATCAACGGAAATGACATTAAGTGTCGAATCTACAACCGCTTACCCGATTCAACCAAGGACCGTCTCCTTCTTGGCGTCACATCTTCGTCGTCTTCATCTTCGACCCATCGAACATCAGGCACTAGTTTATCATCATCATCATTACTTCGCTAAATTCATTTTCTGTCGACGTTGGAGATAAGCCACTCCAAAAACGATATTCGTCCTCCGCATACGTATCACATCCATGAACGAAAACCATCTCCACATACGCAAAAAGGAAGATGGAAGTCGAGAAAAGAGTCGCAAATGCCTACGTAATTGCTGTTCTTCTGAAACAAGAAACAACTATAAATTGACCAAGTCCGCTGACTCCGGTGCAGGGCGCCTATTGCCAATGTGACCAGCTCGAGATTGCAGCCGAAAAACGATGTTGAATTCACCATAGACCTGAAACAGGGCTCACCCCAATTCTAGTGATTCCCAGAGTATTAGCATCTTTAGTTGATCATGATGTTCAGCATTAATTAGAGCCGCTTCCTCAGTAATAAAGATGGAAACGGTCATATGAAGGAAGTTTCTTCTTGATACCTATCTCCCAATGATAGATGCATCATACAGAAGCGATATAAAGAAGCTGGCTCGTTTGCAGGTCAATCTGATATTTTTTTCCCTTTCATACCACCGTGACCTCACTCTTTTCGCCTCATATCCAATTCCCTCCAACAACTCAGCACCAACATGAGAGTATCCGTAATTGTCTGTCAGCTCTCAAAAATATTCTTGGGTGCTATAGCCCAAGACGATCGAACAGTAACTTCAGGCAGGTGCAGCTAGCATCGTGCTGTTTCTTTGTATTAATATCTCTACAGCATTTCTCGCAGCTTTCTCTCCAGATCCGACTCGGACTCATTCCGCGGGCTCCAGTACAACCAGTAGGGTCGTTATAAAATTCACGTAACGCATGTAAGTAACGTTACTGACATTACTTACTGTTACTGACATGTTACTTACATGTCACTTACATGTCACTCACATCATATAAAGTTGACTACAAATCATGTATACACTCTCTTCCAAGTTTCTCCTCCTCAATGTCAAGCTCCAAGCGTGTTCCAGTTACATTTCACCCACTCCGAAGGCGCGTATTCAATGTTTCCCACGGCCCCCACAGCCTGTAAGTCCCAATCATTGGTAAGGGAATTCATATCAGCCACTACCTGAGAACATATTTTCAACTTGGTTAAATATATAGCTGTGATATAGAGCATGGATTATCGTCTATTGGGTATAACTAGAAAAGCTTGAGCCGAGTTTCTAGCCAAAGGCAATAACCCGCCTAATTCAAGCCTCTTAGGTGACGTATATGTGTCCTTTAGGTTTAGTAAAGCATTTTGAGGTCGAGAAAGCTCTTTGAGGGACTTTGAAGGTCATTAAATAGTCACTGACATGTTACTTACCATTACTTGCATGTTACTTACTGTTACGCGCATGTTACTTACCGTTACGCACATGTTACTTGCACGTTACTTACACGGACTTTACAGTTACGTACACGTTACTGCATCCCCTTACAGTTACTGACATGCACCGTACAGTTACTCGCAGTTCACTCAAGTTGGTCTAAAAGCAAGTAATGTAACTTTCATTATCAATGATCCAAACTGAGCCTATGAGTCTGTACTAACATCCTATTTAGTCATTGCAAGCATGGAAAGAACCTTGGCTAGTCTAGACCATAGTCATCTTTACGAGTGAAATTTCTTGTGAAGCTACAGCATCGAATGACCCTCTTATCCATGGGTACTTATCTCGTCTACATTGTGAATCCCCTTGGGTGGAGATTGGGTTTGTACAACTGGCCTTGACAATGCGGCAGAGCATAGTGAGTAGTGTCAGCACTTAATGACTACATTTCATTTCATTCTGTGCCTTAGGCTGTTAATGATATGGGACTCTCTTAGCGAAATCCCTCGCGCAATAAAACATTTATCCACAGATGTGACCCGAATCCTTGTTGCATCGCAAGGAAAGTCAGCGCTAGTTCAGCGCTTAACTGACATAAGTAGCGTCACGTCACCTCTCCACCGCAAGCGGGGAGTAGAGGTACATTGGAGGGCTCTAGATACGTTTAGAGATATTTTTACGCTTCTCTAAGCATTCTCTAGTCATTTTTCAGATTATTACACCGCAACTCCCTTTCAGTACTTTCGAATGTCAGTAACGGGCGTTACTGACATGTTACGTACATGTTACTGACATCATGTCAGTAACGTTACTTACATGCGTTCCTTGAATTTCATTTCGACCTGTCCACCGTGACCTTTCGCGACATCGATAACGTAGACACGTGTACACCACTTCAGATAGAATGGTGGTTTGACGGTCCAGCCACACCAATCCATCTAACTATCACCGACATTGGCGTCACTCAAGATCCTCCGCCCACGTCAACTTTGTCGACGTTTACCAATCCAATTGCTGGTGTTGACCCTTGTGTCTATCTGTTCCGTACAATAGCAAGTGGAGTTGATCCAAGATCATCCGCCTTACTCTGGCCCAAGGTCACGACTCCCCAAGGCTGGTACAGATTATTGCCGACCTTCAACCAACTAGACCGTTCAACTTCTCAACCGTTTTCAATAAGTTCGGGGAGCTTTTTCATACACAATGGCAGTGATATATCATGCTTGAACGAGCTCGCCATCGACCGTACCACAAGCGATACTTCCCCAGTTATATCCAGGTAGACCCTAAGTTTCATATGTTGAGCATCGTTTATTATATTCTCGGAAAATAGGACAGCAACCTTCACCATCGCTGACCCAACGAGGCGAGCACAGTGAAAGAACAGTATATGTTGTTCTTAGCACCGGCCAGGCCTTCAACGACACACAAAGCTTCCAAGACCTCAATCATGATCGGAGCAACGCCTGGAGGTGGTTTTGCAATAGCTTTGACCGCTACGTTGTTGTATATGTTTTGTATTGATGATCTAAACGTTCAAGAACAAGAATGAATTTTTGACTGCTATAAACTCATATTTGTGTCGATTCCACGGATTACGAGTCGCATATGATCTCCATGTCTTACCGTCCTTCGAAAGCAAGGTGCCAACGCAATACCGATGAACATCATGGGTCGCAGTGCCACTTGTTGAATCATTTTGCAATCAAGACCATCTTCGTGTCCCGACAACCAATGCAACAGCCTAACACAACACGCAACACTTTTCAATATCAAGGTTGATAATCACTACATAATCTCGACTGACGACGTGTTTGGGTATGAAAGATGAGTATAAAACGCCTTGAAGGTTGCACTATCATATGACCTTTATCTCCCATATCTCCCACCTTGCCTTCCCCTGTATTGTGAGTAACTCATCAGTTCGTATACGTGTTTACCTCGACTCTCCAGCTATCGTAGACAGCATCTCCCTCACAAATGTCTGGATCCGCCCGAGGACACGGTGTTGGATCCACCGGACGACACAGTGTTGGATACGGTGAGGTACCCGGTAGACCACCCGGGGCCGGGGGGGGAGGTTTTGACGGAAACGTGGGCGCAAGCTTCACCGTATCTCGATCATTGCCTTTAGGCAGCTCTCACTCCAGCCTAGTACCTGACCCGACTAATGAACACTCCGCTGGATATTTGACAACAAAGTCTGAACAGCCCTCATTCGCTGCGTCGGTTACTCCCCAGGTGCCGTCTAGTAGTCTAACGACGAACACCAGCACTGCACCAAATCATTCCATGATCATCGGTGCCACTGTCGGCTCCATCACGTGCCTCCTCCTTGTCGTGATCTCATTCGTTATATATCGCCGTCGACATCAGTCAAAACGCCGAACGAGCCAGAATGTAATTCACCAGCCTGACGATGTAATGTCACCATACCCATTGGAAATCCCAGTTCGTGAAAAGACGCGTGCAAGAGACAAGGAACAACGTCTTGGGTTACCGGAGAACCTCGATTCAGAGGAAGAACCACGAGCCCTTGGACTGACAAGCGTCGAAGAGCACAGAAGAGCTATTCCATTGGTTCCGGAGCCCCAGCCAACACCAATTCGACAGGGAAGATTCCGTCAGCATCAGGACAGCGGGTGGAGACCCCCACCGCCACCTTCAGAGTCTGGGATGAGTGGTCTTATTGATGTACCGCCACAATATGAGAATGCGGTGTGACAGTAGAGTATAACTTTGCTGAGGTGTTCAAAAATAAAGGTATGGTAGGCCTTTGCAACGCTAAATTACGCAATGGTTGATTGTATGAATGAATATAGGGTAATAATTACACACCAGTGGCAACCACTCGCCCCTTCCCACTCACACACATCTGAACGATACCCCCACGCCCATAACGACCCCGATACGCCTACCCAGTATCCTTGCACTCCCAATATACCCATGCCCACTGCTCCATTACGACCGTAACGTCCCATGATGCGCAAAGGATGTCATGAACCATCATTCCTCGTTCGAGCAAGGGGGTATAAGAGCAGACTCCTACCCATTCGTTGTATGGCCTAGAAAAAGGCGGGAGGATAGGCTATATCTTGGGGGATGGGAATATTTCGGACTATTTTGGACATTTACGTACCTGTCTTGAACCTTATTTTTCTTTTTCTTAGGCCATACAACGACTGGCATAATTTACAAGCGCCGTTGGGGCATTGTTTGGCACCCTCTTTGACGCTCGCTTCCATAGCTCACTCACCGACACTTGTCGATCCACTGAATCGCTACCACCGAGTCCCTCGTTCTATGAGCCTATTGAAACATTCAATCATCAGCAAAACAGAAAGTGGAATTTTGATTGTTTGCAGCAGGATGGGCTGCTAGTACACCAGTGTGTGTGTTTTGCATCCTTGTTCGAAGCACATCCTCAATGCAACCTATTCGTTCAGCACCATCCTCGGCACCAGGGTATCCTTGCTCAGGCTATACAATGTAATCAAATTCTTCATGCACATGTTCCACCACTTTTCACGGATGTCAACAAGCCTCGACGTCAATCCCGACGCTCAACGTTCAACGTTCAACAGTCACACCTCTCCCGCGGTCACTGATTTCCTGCACATCTCAAGTCTCGGGACTGGAAACCACAGAATCAGGATGCCAATATCGTCACAACTCTTGTAGATCTCAGACATGTCGGTGACTTTACAACTGATAGTCACTCCTGCGCCGATGCTTCAATTTACCGGAAGACCACGACAATGCATACTTCTTACGTTGAGACTCGATCTCATCGTTATTTATTCCTTGTGCATTCTGCCCGTGTATAATTCATCACCTGTATCATGGAACTGAGCTAATAGAATTGCATACTTAGACTAGTATGACCTAATTTCTCAACATGTTATCGGACGCTGCAGGTATTTGGGATATGCAGATTGCACACCAGGGATACACTGCGCTATATGAACCTTAAACATTTTCGCCCGACACTGCTGAGCGGAATGCTTGCAGGTGCGGGCGCCAAAAAGGGTGCCAAACAATGCCCCAACGGCGCTTGTAAATTATGCCAGTCGTTGTATGGCCTAAGAAAAAGAAAAATAAGGTTCAAGAAAGGTACGTAAATGTCCAAAATAGTCCGAAATATTCCCATCCCCTAAGATATAGCCTATCCTCCCACCTTTTTCTAGGCCATACAACGAATGGGTAGGAGTCTGGTATAAGAGGGGTGCTGCCGCACGAAGATCTCCTCGAGTCCCGCTACAGGATCCAGTCCCTACCCGAAAGATGCCTATTCCGCAACGAGGCCTAGATCCACCACGGCCCATCAACCATTGCTCCACACCCAACTTGATCCGATCCGCGAAGCACGACACGTGGCACTGAGGAGAAAGGGTATATGCCGCCCAGCGCCGGAGACAATGTGACGGAGAAGGTAGTTTCCCTTTAAATGATACGGGGAGGGAAGAATGTCGTTTACAAAACCCTTCATGTTCGGTGGCTGCAGGTACAGGTTGCAATTGAGCGGTAAGGGGAGAACGAAAATCGAATTCTTCGCGAACAAAAATAGGTGTCGAGGCCATGCTGAATCATAATGATGGGTAAGGCCGTGGGAAGAGTCATGAGCGGGTCGTGAGAGGGTAAATGGCGTAAGAGCGAGGTAGATGTTACTGTGGATTCGGACTTCGTGGATCTTCAACCTATAGTGAGATGAATAAAAATTACAAGATGGTATGGCTCACCGAAAGGTGTCTTCTATCGTAGCCAACTCATCCGTTTAATCGCCAATATCCTTTTTCTGGTCCTATCTGTTAATTCCTCCATGTCCAAGCGTCGAATCATGAGTCCTAGGGGAGAGTAGGAGAGGAAGGTGGATGTCGAGGAAAAGCCAAAGAGACATACGTAATTGCGGTTCCGAAACGAACCTTTCTCCGCTTTTCGCCGGCCCTAGCTGGCCGAACGCCGAGGTTAGGGTTGTATTTTGCCCGAGCTGTCCGAGTGACATCACCTTCACAAGTCACATCACATCGTCACCCCGCAACCAACAAGGGTCTGATTCGGGCCCAATGGTCTATTTTAGGTCTGCTCCTCAAGCTTGCGCTACCTACTCGTTCATCCAAGACTCAGTCAATCTTTGGAGGGATATCGAGTGAGAAAGTCCGAAATTTGGAGACTGGTTACTCTATCTCTCGTACTCGGATCTGTTGACTAAAATCACACAACATCAAGTATACAATCTGGGGAGCGCAAGCTCAAGCCTGCTTCGATGATCATCACAGCGTTGGAATCTCAAATGAAAGTTGCATACTCAGGATAAAGGTCATCAGGGATAGTTTAATGGTCATCCATTCCCCCGTCTTTCCGAGGTCGAACTCACTTGCCCTCATTTAATGGATGGTTTTAGCAATTAAACTCCCAAAAAGTATGCAAAGCATTTTATTGTCAACATCAACCTAAACGACGATCACAGCACGAGCCTCTAGAACCTCGAAGCGCGGCCTCGAGAGTGATCTCTGTCCAGGAGACAGAGGCCGGAAGGACGCGGATTGTACAGTCACTTCTGAGCGGGAAAGGGATGGCAAAGGAACGGATGGAAGCAGGGGTTCTAAAAGCCGTCATGGGAGACTAGATGAAGGAAGATTTTCAAGTTTATTGCGTACACGTATGTCTGCAATCACCGAAATTTTCCCGACAGGCACTACCACGATGAGTATGCTCAGATTCCTCGCCATTACACTACCCAGGGTGCTGACTGACCACAAAGCTCCAATTAGGTCCCCTACCACAGTAGCCATGCACTCGAGCGATAACAATAGCCCCCTAACGGGATTCAGCATTCCGACAAACTCTGACATTCCGATCTCTACCAATCCGGTCACGGATGGTACTAGCGTTCAGGCCTCCAACACTATGAGCACGACTTCATCCTCTCCGATATCACGGTCAGTTCAGCCACACTTTACGGGCTGCGCCACTCATCCCAAGCCCCCTAGCGCGAAGGCTAACTCAAATACACCTCTGATCATTGGTACCACAGTTGGATCTATCGCATTTATTATACTCGGGATGATTTCTTTACTGCTATACCGCCGGAGAAAGACTCGTCGATCTGAGGGTATCCACCAAATTCGTGAAGAAGACGATATCCAGGTTGATTCGGCGGAGGAACATGAAAGCGAGAGGATGCCTACAGGACCAGTCACAACTCAAAATCGAGAGCCGAGGTTTCGACATCACCAGGATAGTGGGTGGAGACCTCGAGATGTATCTCCGCCGCCACCTTCAGAGTCTGGGCATAGTAACCTCATTCATGTACCACCCGGATATGAGAGTGCGGTATAATGGCTATTATACCGTTTACAATGCAGCATATCCCATCACGTTCAGGTATCTGATTCGTAAGCTCGAGAAAGAAAATAGAACGATTCTGGATATCAATGAGGCGCTTATAGAGCGCCGCCTATCTACAAGATAGTCAAACTTTCTACCCAAGGATCAACGAAAGCGCATTCATTCCAGCGCAAACATATTACAAACAAAGTCTACATGATCAGGAAATGTTAAGTGTAAATAGGGAATGTGATTGTGCTCCTGTAGGTAGAGCACAAATTCGTTTGAAAAGTATGAAAGAATTGAGGTAGGAATTCTAACTCTATCTGCGTGAACGCCCAGTTGGTAAGGAGAAGTCTAGGCAAGTACACATGCGCAAGTCACAGATAAAAAACGGTGAGACTAATTATTAGTCTAGTGGCGATCGGCGCCATTGAGTATTTAGTCCTCCGAAGTTGACCACTTGTAACGGTTTTGGGGATCCTCTGGCCTTAGCTCTGTATTGACAAGCCAGACTATCAGCCATGAAAGGTAAACGTTCGAGAAATATCTACACTTACCTCCAAAGCGATCATCCCTTCGTTCACTCTCTGGGCACGAACACCATGCGTTTCGCATGGAATGGAAGTGGCATTCCATTTCTCTGTCGGTTTGTACCTGTATTGTCCATCTATATCAACCATTTCTCTTTGCCGAAAGCACAATCACTTACCCAACGAATAAGCATGCGGGAATACCATGCGTTTGGTGATGAGCGGAAGCGGGACTTCTGCGTGTCCAACAACCTTCTTTTCATCGTGAGGCGCTGTCTTCTGTCTCATCCTGATCCCAAGAGTCCTAGCCACTAGGACCAGCGTCAATATAGTGAGGATCCATTGCAACTTGGGTTCCATGCGCGGATTGTAGAGAATAGTGGTGAGAAGGAGTGATAGAGCGAGAAGAGTGATAAGCAGGTTTTGCATGGTGTTTGAATGTGGTTGTGAGCGAGGATATTTGAAACTGTGAACTTTACTTCTTAGACCCCCACGTACCTCTTTATATACCCCCAGCGAGTGGCATTGTGCGATTTCTCACGGCCAGGTTCTTCCTTGTGTATTGATAAAAGGTAGAATGCTTGAAGCCACCCATTGTGTATTGTTTAAAGCTTGAATAGAGCAACGAGTCATTCTAAAATGACATTGAAACAAAGCAAAATTAGCGGACAAAGAGACATGAACATTCATGAAAGAGAACGTTAGCGCTTGATTCGGTTATTCCCGAGCGCCCAACGATTCTATTGGTGCCATAATCGTTCATCCTGATTTCATCACGACGATACCTTGACTAAAAGATGCATACAAAGCGTCGAGCACCGCCAAACCGGCGAGAAAGCGAGTAGCGATCGTCTATAGGAATCAAGCCATAACCTTGGCTTCCCAATCTCAACCGTGACGCTCTCAACAAGGCGTTGTGCTACACGAATGTACCGTGCAGTCTTACTAGGATGTCTTTCTTTTATGAAGTTATAAATAAACAAAATGTTATATTTTACAGCCTGATTATGGATGCATTAGTACCATTAAACACTGGAATTCGAATCGACTCCTCCTCCCAAAGTCCCTTACCCTGTCTTACGTCGAGAACTGAGCCCATAGAGGTCCAGGATGATTTCCTCCCTTCAACTTGCATGTTAGATATCGCTTCGTCTACGTTTGAAAAGCTGAGTCCCAATGTAATGCGAACGATGATCAATGTTTGCGAGATTCCCTGGTATCAATGTAGCTGAGCATTTACGAGAGTCGACGAAAACAGATGCTTACCAGTACGTGAATAAGCCCGTTCTGGATAAAGATTCCACTGATGGTCGGGACAAGATAATTCCCATTGAGCCTTATGACATTGATCTCTGTCGCCGTTATTGCGGCGAAGATGATGAGTACCAATGGGTAAAGCATGCCGGATTCAACCCTGTGGTGTCCTGTTATTCAGAGTCTTTGATGGAGGATAGATGACATACGTGATAATGGTCACAAGATTATACAGCCTCTTCTTTTTGTAGCCCAAGTACGAGCTCGCCATTCGTGAGATGCGGACGATTCGTCCGGCTAACGTATTCGATAGGTGAGTAGCCATTGAATGATCCCAGACAATACGTACCAATCAAGGATGTTATGAAGATGTTTGTGAAAGCTGTACCGAGGTAAAGTCCACAGTTGATGTAGTTGCTCGCGATAACGTGCTTTCTATCGACGCCTTTGTCGGGAGCGTAGACGGTACTGAGATTGACAAACTGAGAGCCACCATGATAGGCAATGATGACGACCAAGGCGACCACTTGGGATAGAACATTGATAACGATTCCTCGGTTAGATATGAAAGGCATACCATGGTTGATAAGGCACAAGGATCCAGGTAGGAGGATCGCCCAGAGTCTTCTACCCCATACTGCATGGCACCTCCAAAGCTGTATTTAATTGAGCGTTAACGTTCAGACCCTGCTAAAGCACAGAAATCGCTCACCAATATGATATCCCCAATAAAACTATTCCGTACCGTCAGACCAAGGGCAGAAATCTCTCGGGGACGACTCACTTTGCAAGAAATAACAAGCTTGTTCGCACTACGTTCTTCCTGTCTCAATAACCCAATCAGCATATTGAGAGTATGGGAAAGTCTACGACATACGTGATAGGATTCTGTGTCCCAGCTAGCTCTTTGAGTGCAGGGTCAATATGCTGAAGATCCCAGGCTGCCGCCATCATGCCAGTGGCGATAGAGATAGTCGACAAAAGGAAAATGATAGCAAGGAGAGATATCTGTAGCCAGTATTGTCCCTGTCTTCGCTGAAAGAAGATATACACGCATTGTGTGAACAGCACTGTGTAGCAGCCTGTCGGAGATATTGGTCTGCAGTTAATGCTTGAACGGTTTAGCTTATCATACCGTATAGTATTCCTATCGCCTATGAGGGCCCATAAGCCATTACCGGATGAATATTCAAAAGATGTAACTTACAAGGATTGGGCCTAAAACGTAATACGATATGTCAAAAGCCATTGGGAAGACGAGAAATCCACTATCAATGGAGGCGTCTTTTGTATGTGGAAAACATACGGCTGCTGTGCTTGCCAATTCTGGGCCAGGAGCAATGGAGTTTGCTATGAATGGTTGTAATACAGGGGAATGTTTCCCATGATCAACACAAAGCCGTTACCCGTGCGTGCACTCGAAACATGAACCTGAGGCATCTTTACCACGTAGTTTATCATATCTTGTTTGCGTTTTTTCATCTATCACCAAGACTAGATCCAGATACCTAAAATGGCAAAAAGGGTTCCACGGGATATTTTCGGCCGACCACAAGATGCATCAACCGCTGAGGTGTGGGTACAAAAGAAGCCAGACAGAAGCATAAAGGATAAGTTTGTGTTCCAGCGGTGACGTATTTCATGGTCTATCAGAATATACCGCACAGCACGGAGATAGAGATGGATGTGCCCCACCCTGATTGGGGACGGGCACTGCTTTTGAGAAGTGGCGACCATCAACGGGAAACGCTCGCGAGTTTAAGAATAGCACATGGTGAGATATAAACATTCGAGTTGCAGGAGCATTGTCAAGGCTATACTAGACTCTTCGCAAATTTAGGTTCATACAGAGCAATAAGATAACTGCGGAGTCTATTGAATACAAAACGTAGCAAAGTTCTTGTGACATAGCGGCATTGGTACTGAACAGGAGCTACTTCTTGCGGTGGGAAAAGAATCGCGAAATGCGTCAAGGGTGACCTAACTGCACTGTAGCGAGTGATTGCAAAACAAAGGAGTGTTTGATGGATGAGAGTAGACCTAAAGGCCAGACATCACAAGGTTGGATCTTCATGACTTGGATTTGAGTCAATAATGACCCGACAAGAGCAGAGATAACGAAAAATGCCTCATGCACCTGATCGAAGGATCTTTGAATTAGACTGTATAATGTGCCAATAGTGAGAAACTGGTATAGGTATTACAGGCCAGGTTGGTAATGCCGTGGGTGTCGAGCAATTATCTCTTGTCGCCGGGTGCATGGAATATATAAATTTTTGTCCTATTGGCCGAATACTGCAAGTTGGCTGTTCATGTAAAGTGACCATGTCCCATTTGGGACCTAGGTGTCGAGCTCTGTGCCCAAGGACCCTGAACTAGCTCGAGCAATCTGCATCGTCGATATTGCCTCATCTACACTTGTGTAGCTGAGACCCAAGGCAATGCGCACGATTATCACGGTCTGCGAAATTCCCTGATATGGTCTCACTTTAGATGTATGGGGCGTAAGATAAAGTGATCCTTACCAATACATGAACGAGTGCATTTTGGATGATAGATCCGAGAAGGAAAAGATAATGCGACGAATAGATGATACCTAAATTGCTGGTGCTTGCGTTGATCGCTTTTGTGGACATCGAAGCGAATATGATCAGCATAAGTGGGTACATCATTCCCGACTCGAGGCTGTTATGGAATATTACTGAATGATTCCATATCAAAGCTGGAAACCCTACGTTATCGCAATAACCAGGTCATACATTTTCCTGCCTTCTAAGCCTATAACGGCGGTTGCTTTGCGAGATATGTAGAAGATCCGGCCAGCTTGCATGTTAAGCAATGAGTAAGGTCAGGGATGGCGCGATAATGCTACCCACCTATCAAACTGGTTATGGCAGTATTTGTTAATACCGTGCCGAAGTATAGACCGCAGGTCATATAGTTGGATATAAGTGTAGTTTCAAAAAACTGATCAAGTTTCGATAGGACGATCGTATCGATGTTACTTGAATCATTCAGATTGATTATGTCGCCCAAAAATTCCCAACCACCGTGGTACCGTGCAATGACAATTAATGCTAAGACTAACAGAATCATGAGCTGTCTTTCTATGCGTATAAATGGAGTTGATTCTACCGTGATTTATCAAACAAAGACTCCCAAGAAGGATCACTGTCCATCTTCTCCTTCCCCATACAAGGCAACATCGCCATATCTATCCATAGGTCTCATATGAAAAGCAAAACCAATGCACAAAGCGTGCAACTCACCATCATTACATCAGCAATCAAACTGAGTTTGTTCATTAGACATGAAGTACGCAATAAGGACCTCCTTACTTTGCAAGAAACAGCAGAATCATTCGGGACGTAGGTCCCCTGGTTCTAGTAGCCATTCAGCGAGATGTCAATGGATTGAGCTTTCACTCACGTATACAGAAAGAGTTGATAGCGCATAGCTTGCATGAGATCAACGACGACCGTAGCCGTCACCAGAACGAAGAGAGTAGCTAGGAGAAGGATGTGAATCCGTGATTCTCCCTGCCTACGCTTGACAAGTATGTAGACACATTGTCCGAAAAGGACTGCATATGAGCCTGGAATGAAATGAAATGAGTCAATTACATGATTCCGTCGTGAAAGGCGTGTTTGCGATACCATAAAGCGTCCCGACTCCCTATTGCAGACCATAAGTGAAACAATGAGAACTGGGATGCATATATCACGCACAAACAGGGATCCCGTTTGGGCAAAGTAGTACTGAACATTATTGTGGAATAGTTCTGTGGCCTGAACCAGGAATGCGTCGAGTGCCATAAATTGCAGGACGACACAAATCGTCTGCAAAGCAAAGATGGAACCAAGGAGGATAATGACTAGATATCGCCTTTGCTGACTGTTAAGCAGGTTGTGGACGCATTGCGCAAAAACGGTTGCATAGGAACCTGAAATGTATCACTTGTATCATCCCAAGTAATTAATATGCTTGAAAGCATACCATAGAACAATCCGAGAGCCTATTATTAACGTTTAGTGCACTCGAACGACACAAAGAGCAAGTAGACACGCACAAGCGTTGAACCTATTAGGACGGATGCCTCGGGGGGAAAGGTAACTACCAGGCTGGTTTGCGAAAGAAGCTCTCCTATAGGGAAATATTGCTGCGTATACGTTGCTGCAAAATGAAACACAACAGTAATTGTTGCTGGAATAAAGACAAGGGAGATGATAACAATCTGCATTCGGTGTTTCTCCTTCAGTTCGTCATGCTTGATAAGAACGTGAATGCATAATGCGACAAGCACTATATATAATGCTGAAGCATTATCGATAAGTGGCGTGAACGATTACCACTAGTTATGCGTTCCCTACCATAGAGCATCCCGAGAACCTGCGATGATTAGTGGCTAACCTGAGATATGTTTTGGAAAGGGTCGCAACCGGAAAGTACTCACGAACGTTAAACCCGCGGTGATGCTCGATACTCCCATTGTAAGTGTGAAAATGGGTGTTTAAGGGCTGTTACTGGAGTGTTGCTCTGATTTTATACACTATCAAAGCCATGAGCGGGTGCAATTTCTAACAATAACCAATGATACATAGTAGATCCGCAGTTTTTGATGAGCTATGGTGGACTCCGTCGCCTGTTTCGTTGACCTACGAGTAGAATTGCTGTCCTTACTGCAAGTGTTGATATCAGACTGTGACTCATATTGATCATATATACGAAGACGTCGTTCCAACGCCCTAGTCATCGCTAATAGGCGATCGGTGAGCGTGGGGGCCTCATAAGATCGCGTCACCTGAAGATACGACCGCATAACCCACGCCCGTGGGAACATCGTTTAGAAAATGTATGCCAATATGGCGCGAGCCAGCTCTCTGAAAAAATCGCATCAGTTCTTGGTGCAACGCCTTGTCCTCATGCCTTCGCATACAGCTGATGGGGGAAAGCTTCGTTTCCAGATCCAACTATGCCTGTGTCTCAGCTGGACCATTGAATGCTAGGCTGTGCCCGTTGGATAGAGAAGAATCAAATACCGAGCCGCATACCCGGAGGAACGTGGGAAGACCTCCCGCGCATTACCATGTGGAATCACATCAAGCGGCGCGGTTTCTGCCTAGGGGAGATTATATGCCGACGCTCTTTTTGAAACACAGCTACGATGCAAAGGATGTGAATATTACGTTCTTGTTCAATATCTCATCTTCCTTCCTCTAAAGAGGCTTTTCCGTGTCTCCAGTCATGGAAGTAAAAGTTGACCTCGGACTGGGATAGTCCATATCATCATCCTTTACTATTGTATCCTTGTTGAACCCAAGCGCGTCTCTGCGATTTGAGTACCACCGCCGACGAAGGCGTATGAGGAGTGCGAGGAAGGCGAGAAAGGCTATGCCTCCGATGACGGCTCCGATGATAGCATTTGTATGTGATTTGTTCTCTTCGTTGTTAGAGGGAACAACTGCTGCAGATGCGGATGTGGTTGTGTACGGCGCAGTGTTTGTTCTAGTCATATTTCTGATTAATATGAGTGTCCGAGCCACAACATTGCATCTTGTTGATCATCTCCTGGTCTCCCTGATCTCTTCCTAGCCGTGACGGACATGGGCAAATCGCAGTCAACAATGTATCCTATTCATGTAGGATATGTACTCAAGTTCTCGAACGGTCAGCACGTTGTGGATTCCAGGCAGTATAACCTGGAAGCATCGTGGCTCATCATGTAGCCTCAGCGATCAAAGTCGACATCTTACAGTCGGCGAGCTCAAGAATGGGAGCAATGTATTGCTATGCGTCAGGCAGGAATATGTCGCTCGGTGAACCATCAAACCCTGATCATCTGCAAGGAAAGATGCCAAGTACATGTACTACAGCAATGATCACGAGTCGTGCGGGGAAGCAGCAAGCGAGGAAGACCAAGATATCAGGACGTAAGAATGGAAGGAAGGCGGCGTAAGCCAACGATCCAAGCACGATACGACATTTTGGAGAGAAATAGCATCAGAATCCGTATGCAAGGGATAGCGGAATTTCGGAGAGTGGTGGAACGAAAAGGCGCAGTGGGAGTAAGACAGTTAACACAGAAAGAGAGGAAGGAACGATATATTAATTTTTTCTACATCGAAGACGAAAGGATTGGTTTCAAATGGCGGAGTCTAATCCATGGCCCTTGAGAGGCCAAGGCGGTGCTTGAGGACATGTAACGCCTACGCTAGCTTCACAACATTCATGCAATCTCCGGATTCCCATTACCCGTTTACCCGGACCACCACTATATAAACAAGCTCATTTACTTACTTTCGTTAGTCTTAGTTTGCCCAGTACTTGTACCTACGTTGTTATAAAAACCTCGTTGTGTCCAGGTCTCGGGTGGTGGGCCTTTTCGAAACGCCTCGGCCTTGACTCGGACAAGTCGGATAGCACCTTTCCTTCATTCTCTTCCTTCTTGCCTTCCCATATTGTGTGCCATATTAACACGTCCCGATAAAAATGAATTTGATAGATGGCTAGGGGTGCGATTATGAACATTTCAAGCAAGTTTCGTAGAATTCAGGGGTTGTAGGGCGATAATTTAACGACCAGACCTTAGATACACCGATATGTTCTTCTGGAATAGTGTTCTAATAGAAATGTATAGTAAGAAGCTGGAGGGTAGTCGTTACTGGGAAAACAAAACCGGCGAGATTCGGCAACACCCATCGGCAGCCACTCGATCTCGACACCAGCGCATTTCTTCACTGTCTACGTCTCTGACCATGCACAGAGCAGAAACTCGCCTATCATTCTCATTCTCAGACTGCAGTGCCTATCTACCATCCTTCCTCCTTAGAGGCTTTTCTGTGTCTCCAGTCATGGAAGCGAAAGATGACCTCGGACTGGTATAGTCAATACCAGCATCCGGCGCTCCCTTGACCATTCTATCTTTGTTGAAGCCAAGCGCATTTCCGTGATTTAAGCGCCGGCGACGAAGGTATATGAATGCGAGTGCGACGAGAGCGAGAAATGCTACGCCCCCGATGACGCCTCCTATGATAGCGTTCTTATTTGATTTGTTCTCATTAGTCGCTGCAGATGTGGATGCGGTTGTACCTGGCGCAGTGATTGTTCCAGTTGAATTGCTGATTATGGTGTTAGAAATACGTGCACTCATCGGAATGAAAGATACTAAGAGGCACATACCAATGGTATGTGTCAGTCTGCATAATGGCTATTGGATATAGCGCGTCAGGCCACTTGCTGAATAGAATCTGAGAACGAACTAAGCTAAGTGGAGAAACAGGGGCACTTACCCATCATTCGCCCAAGCCGTCAGAATATAAGCTCTACATAGGGTGAACATCACACTATGACCAAGTACACTAGTGAGATACTTACCCAGGAGCGACTGTGCTGAAATTAGCTAAACAAGAAGTCCTGTTGCACAATTGCTGCTCCGACAGATACTTTCCATCCCACAAGTGGAACCGAGCAGAGTTCTGGGCATCTACATCCGGATCTGTCTGGTTATGTTTGAAGTTCCAGGTGATATCCATCTGAACCGTTCCATTGGGGAGTAGAGTTCGTAGCTCAACTTCTTCAATGGTGATTGGCTTCCATGTAAAGGCATAGTTCAGCTGATAGATAGTCAATGTCAAGAATTTGAAGTATTCTAATGAGAGACTGCACAATATTAGAAGCCATAGCATTCTTTGAATTCCTCGTTGTGAAAGTTGCACCCGAACTGAAGATCAGGTAATGGGGATTTGATGCAGGCCGACAAGGGGTTCACGGCCTATGAGTATTTAAGGCTTTGCTGTTGAGCGTCTATTAATATGAATATCCAGGCTACGACACTGCATCTTGTTGATCATCTCCCGGTCTCCCTGATCTGTTCTCAGCCGTGATGGATGTGGGCAGATCGCAGTCAACAATGTATCCTACTGATATAGGACACGTTCCTAAGTTCTGACTCCCACGAAATCAGGAAGATAAAAAAATGATGTGCGGTATGAGTAGAGCTCTGAATTATCGCTTAGTTGTGTAGTCGTAGTGCTCATACCCGAATCCTGCGTGCGGGATCAAGATTGGGAGCAATGTGTTGCTATGTGTCAGGCGGGAGTACGTCGCTCGATGAACCATCAAATCTAATCATCTGTAAGGCAAGATGACGGGTGTCACAAAAATGATCACGAGTCGTGCGTTGGAGCAGCGACCGAGTAAGATTAAAGGATCCAGACGTAAAAGGTGAAGAAATAGCGACACTTCGGAGAGTGATGGTATGAAACGATGTAGTGGGAGTAAACCAATGACACAGAAGAAGTGATATATTCCTAAGTGATTGATTGCCGAGTTTGTACATCGAAGACGAAAGGATCATGGGTTATAAATAGGGGAGGCTGACCCATGACCTTTGAGATCAAGGCGGTGCCCAAGGATAGTTGAATGATGGCTATGTATGATGTACCACCAATAAAGCGATTGTACGGAAGTCAAAGAGGAATGCTTGTGCAGGACGTATCGTTATTTGTAGAGACGACGAGGCTGCGCATAAGGGTATTAGAGGTAGGGTACGGAGGATCGATGTTACTTAGACGAGGAGCGAGCGTTGTGCTGAGGGATGGTGTAAGAACGAGGACCCTCACGGAGCTTCTCCATCTGTTCCTAATCACATCCCCTCCCGACCATCCAACTCAGCCCTGTTTCCTAATGAGAGGTAGACCATATTGCGAGCGTTCCAAGCCTCTGATAAGAGACAGCCTCTTGATCTGAATAGAGAGGGTACTAGAAGGAGCCCTCTATGCAGGCGGCGACGTGTACGCCGAGGCGAGTACAAGCATGGAACAGAGGAAGTGAAAGCGGATCGAGGGACGGGAGTTGGGATGGTCATCGAGTCTAGGAATGCAAAGTGAGCGAGGACTTGGAAATGCAGCGCAGCGTAGTAACATACCTTGTCGGAGCGTATCCAAGACGTATACCCGCGACCAACTCAATCATCCTATCCAATACAGGGGGTACAGTCAACTTGATAACGTACCGCCCTCCTGAATGGGTGTCCATACACGCTTGGCATAGAGTAGCACGGCTCTATGCGAGGGCACAGGCAAAGAAAGACGAAGAGCCGCGATGAGCAATGATAGTCATTTTGCCGTGAGTGTTTATGGTGAGTCTGGTGGATGTTATGCCGAAGATGGACCAGCGGAGGCCGAAGGAAAGAGGCCTAGGAACGACAGTGCTGAACGTCGACGAAAAGAAAAACTCTGATTATGTAATTTGGGGTTAGGGTTGTTTCCAAACTTTGCCGAACCTTGTGCCGAACAATTGCCGAACATTTCGAAATTGACCAAGATGAGCGACTTGGGGAATTGCGGCCGTCGAACGCTAGAATCATGGAAATATAAGCGTCAACAATGCGTTCAAGCTCTTATTACTATACCTTATTACTATACCACCCGAGCCACACACCGCCTCACGGGATGGCATAGGACAGTAACAGTAACTCAAGTTCTTCCTTCGTTATCTCACTCATGAGTTAGGTACACGCTATCTTTCGAGTATTGCTTAATTCTCTATACTTGAGCCTTCAATGATAGGTATACCGTTTTGCCCTGGACGATGTCATTGTGGACAGATCATTTCTGAACCGAATTGAGACCGGGTCATCATGATAGTCAGTGGCAGGCCTTGTGCATGAGTCTTTAATTATCTAGTAAGCCTTCGTGTCTTTGCATTCTTTACGGGTCGCCATCCTACCTACAATATTGCCTCCAGAACATCTGCGCTAGGCTCGTCAAGAGAGCGCTACTTATAGCTATCCCCTGTTCTTGACCTTCCAAGTCAAGGGTTTTCCAACCTCTAAAACCAGCACTCCAGCCCGACAGACAAAGTCCGATACGCAAAACCAATCCACATTCATATTCGAGTGCAGGCACGTCTCCGCCTCCTTCTGAGTCTAGGATCAGGAGTGTCATTGACATTCCATCTGAGTAAGAAAAGGCATTGGGATAGATGGATAGAATGTCGATGTGTCCCTAATTCAAGCGCCCTTCTAGTAGTCTTGTTTTTTTCTCAGGGTAGCGTAGCCGCTGGAAATTTTGCTGAGCTAATCACGCCCGGTTATAGTCAGTGCCGGTTAACCGAACGCCGCTCGCCCTACCTTTGACCTCACAAAACCATCCTCAAAGGACATTTTTCTTATATTTGTACTAAAATACATTGATAGGGATCGTGTCAGCTAACTCACCAATTTTTGTAGCAGCCTGTCGCCTCCAGCGAGCTAGAAAAATCAGGCGCGTCGGCTGTCACCAAAATCGCGTGAGGTTGGCTTGAGGAAATCCGTGACTTTCCATGGTCTAAGACTTTCCTCAACTCTCCTGCTACATATATACATGAGATCATTAAATAACATGTGTATCTATATAAAGTACGAAGATAAAATGTATGAAGCTGTTCGACATGGCCGCGAAATACAGAGGGACCGGCCGTGGGAACTCATGATTACCTCAGCAAAAAATCCAAAGGCGCGCGGACCCTGGGTATGTTCCAGACTACATACACACACATCACTTGTGATCGTCAGTGTGTATCGTCAGTCTGGTTCTCGAGACTACCCTTCTAG